>BJCM01207018.1:0-21944 GCA_018326385.1 Flaveria bidentis
CCCACCATCATGCATAAAGTGGATACTAGGCCGGGGTCTATCATAGACCCCCCGTCATGGCGCACAACAGGTTGGCCACAATATCTAGGGTAAGTGAAAAAGGTTCTATACAAATGGTCGGTCATAAAGATGAAAACCGGTGTGCATCCTTCTGGGGTAGCTAACCCACACACCATTGGACTAACACCCTTCATTAGGTGTGTTCCCACATACAAGGCTTGCAAGACTTATATTAATTTCTTTTGTTCATTAATGTATGCATTCATTCAAGTTCCTCTTTTTATTATCTTCCACTTTACGTTACATAATACTTTTATTTAATTCATTAACATTCAACGTAAAGCCATGGGAAAATAAACATACAATGTAAGGAACATCATCATACACAGTCAACATCATCATACGGGGCATCATACATATATAACATACATCATACATACCATCATGCATAAGCATCAATCATACATCATAACATGCCAATCATAACATCTATGACCCCAAAAGTCAACTTACATAGCCCCCGGGAACGTCCCAAGTTAAAAGCCTAAATTTTACTTCTTCTCCAAAAAGTCAGAAAATATTCTAAGTGTTCATCCACATTTCCCTTTTTGTTCATCTGCATTTCTTTTACTTCATCTGCATTAGTTTTTGTTCATCCGCATTTCTTTGTTCATCCGCATTTGTTAAGTCACATGACTTACTCATCCGCATTTGTTCAGTCGCATGACTTACTCATCCGCATTTATTCAGTCGCATGACTTACTCATTCGCATTTGTTCTTACTTATCTGTCAATTCTCATCCGCATTTTTTCATCCGCATTGACTTTACTCATCCGCATTTCCTCATCCGTACTCATCCGCATTTGTTCACACTTAGACTTCTCATCCGCATTTGTTCACACGTAGACTTTCTCATCCGCACTGACCATACTCATCCGCATTTGTCAATGCTCATCCGCATTTCCTCATCTGTATTTGTTCACACTTAGACTTTCTCATCCGCATTGACTTTCTCATCCGCATTGACTTTCTCATCCGCATTTGTTCACACTTAAGCAGTTTTCTAAACTTAGGCATATGAACTACTATTTGGACATGTGTGCAACCTAGGGCACACTATTCATTAGATTCAATCCGCAAATCTTATCTTTCATGTTCTAAGCTTAAATCTTACATTCTAAGCCTTAGAAACATGACCATAAAATCATCATGCATGAACATAGCCCAACATCACCTCATAACAACAACATACACACATTCATACATACGGGTAAAAACCTAGTTTTATAAAAACATAAGTTCATGCATTTCCAGCCCCCAAAACTATTAAAAACCAGTAAAGGAGGCATTCTAGAACTCACCTTTGTAGCCTCTTCGGTATGACTTCCTTCAAAACCCGTTTGTTGTAGGTTAAACACCTAAAACCCACTAAAACACACAAAACCGAACATACAAACACACATAAGCATACAACCGAGGCAAGGCCAGTTAAGAACACTTAAAAACCATGAATTCTTATCTTGAATTCGAATTTTCAGCTTGTTCTTCTTCAAACCCGAGAGCTTTCTGCTGCTCTTGCTACTCTCTCTCTCTAAAAAAACGCAGATCTGGATGTTGTAAGAGTAGAGTGGCTGCCATGCCCACTTTACTCCCACTTTCAAACCTTTTTGTCCTTTTGACACTTTTTACCCCTCAACTTGGGTAAAATATATTTTCTTTTTTTTTCTTCACTTTATTCTTCTTTCTATTTCTTTAAAAAATAACCGGGTGTACAAGTACACCCCCCTTATTTAGGTTTCGTCCTTGAAACCTGTTATTCCTCAAACAATCGTGGGTAATGTTGTCTCATCTCTTCTTCAGTCTCCCACGTAGACTCGGATCCCTTCCTGTGCTTCTACTATACACGCACAAGTCGAACCACTTTATTCCTTAACCTCTTCTCCTTTTGATCAATGATCGCCATTGGTTGCTCCACATAACTGAGCCGCTCATCTACCTCGATATCCTTTAGTGGAACAATCATATCCTCGTCTGCTAAACATTTCCTCAGATGAGATACATACAATGTCGGGTGAATTCCACTTAAGTCATCTGGTAACTCCAACCTATAGGCCACCTCTCTTACTCTAGCAATGATTCGGAAAGGCCCTATATATCTCGGGCTCAATTTGCCCCGCTTTTGGAACCGAATGATGCCCTTCCAAGGTGAGACTTTCAACATGACCCTATCATCCACCTGGAACTCAATCATTCTACGCCATTGGTTGCTTCATGAAGGCCTTGATCTTTTTAAGCTTCTTAGTCGTAGCCTCGATCACCTCGACGCTTCCTAACTCTTTCTGACCAATATCACCCCAACAGACGAGTGTCCTGTATCTCCTACCGTATAACATCTCATAAGGGGGCATGCCAATGCTGGCATGATAACTGTTGTTATATGAGAAATCAGCTAACAGTAAGTGGTCATCCCAACTTCCTCCAAAATCAATGACGCATGCCCGGAGCATATCTTCCAGCGTCTGAATCGTCCGTTCCGACTGACCATCTGTTTGAGGATGATAAGTCGTGCTAATATGTAACCTCGTCCCCATTGCATCGTGGAATTTCTTCCAAAATTTTAATGTAAACTAGGTGTCACGATCAGACACAATAGACACCGGCACACTATGACGAGTTACAATCTCCTTAATGAAAAGATCAGCCAACCTCTCGGATGAATATGTCTCGCGGATCGGTAGAAAGTGAGCACTCTTCGTCAAACGATCAACTATCACCCATATGGCTTCATATCCTCGCGCGGTACACGGTAGCTTCGTAATAATGTCCATGGTGATATGCTCTCACTTCCACTCCGGTATGTCCAAAGGTTGGATCTTTCCATATGGTTTCTGATGCTCCGCCTTCACTTGCAAGCAAGTAAGGCACTTACTCACATACTCCACCACATCACGCTTCATACCCGGCCACCAATAGTCTTTCTTCATGTCTTAGTACATCTTTGTAGCACCAGGATGAATAGAATATCGAGTCTTGTGAGATTCATCCATAATCTTCATACGTAGATCCCCATAACAAGGAATCCACATCCGTCCGAATTGGGTCTTAACACCGTGTGTTTTCACCCAATTTCACAATTAGACCTCTCATTCTTTAGGAGTTAACATGATCTTCTTTCAATGCCTCATCTTGAAACTCTTTGACTTGCTTCATCACATCAGAGGTCATGATCAACTGATAAGCTTTCACCCGAATCATCTCGGGTCTCTCCTTTCAGCTAAGGGCATCTGCCACCACGTTGGCTTTGCCCAGATGGTATTGAATCTCGCAATCATAATATTTTATGAGCTCCAAACATCGTCTCTACCTCATGTTCAGGTCCTTCTGCTCAAAGAAGTACTTCAAGATCTTGTGGTCCGTGAATATGCTGCACTTCGTACCGTATAGGTAGTGCCTCCAAATCTTTAATGCGAAGACCACAACTGCTAGCTCCAAATCATGAGTAGGGTAATTAACCTCATGAACCTTTAACTGTCAGGATGCATAGGCTATAACTTTCCCTCTGCATTAACACACACCCTAACTCTGAGTAGGAAGCATCAGAATTTCATCAGGTAATGACAGAACAGGAGCTTGAGTCAACCTCGCCTTTAATTCCTCGAACCCCTTCTCTTGAGCTTGACCCCATACGAACTTTACATCTTTCTAGGTTAACTTGGTTAGTGGAGAAGCGATCTTAGAGAAGTCTTGAATGAATCTTCTGTAATAGCCCGCCAAACCAACGAAACTACGAATCTCGGATGGCGTCTTCGGAGACTTCCATTACATCACTGCCTCCACCTTTGTCGGATCCACCATAATCCCCTCGGGAAACACTACATGACCCAAAAACTAAACTTCGTGCAACCAAAGCACGCACTTGGAGAATTTAGCATACAGTTTCTCCCTTCTTAACGTCTCCATCACCTCTCGAATGTGGTTGGCATGCTCCTTTTTACTCTTAGAATAAATCAGGATATCATCGATAAACACAATCACTGATTTATCCAACATCGGCCGACACACTCTATTCATCAAGTCCATAAAAGCAGCTGGCGTGTTAGTTAAACCAAATGACATAACGAGGAACTCGTAGTGACCATAACGTGTGCGGAAAGCTATTTTAGGAATATCTTGCTCTTTCACCTTTAACTGATGGTAGCCTGATCGAAGATCTATCCTTGAGAACCAACTGGCACCTTGAAGCTGATCAAACAAATCATCAATTCTTGGTAAGGGGTATTGGTTCTTTATCATCAACTTATTCAGCTCACGATAGACAATACACATCCACATACTACCATCTTTCTTCTTCATGAATAAGACCGGAGCACCCCAAGGAGAGATACTCGGCCTAATAAACCCCTTATCGAGCAGGTCTTGCAATTCCTCCATCAACTCTTTCATCTCAGTTGGAGCCAATCGATACGGTGCCTTGGCAACAGGTTGGGCACATGGTATCAGATCAATCTGAAACTCAATCTCTCGGTCAGGTGGCACTCCTGGTAAACCTTCGGGAAACACATCTAGAAAGTCACACACAACCGGGACATCGGATAGCTGTGGTGTTGGTGTATCCACGTCCTTTACACAAGCAAGTAGGCGCTACATCCACGCCTCATACACTTTCCCACCACGACCATTGAGATTACTTTCGGGATCATCGTGACCCGATCCCCATAAACTGTCACCATACTCCCGTCAAGCGCTGTCAAATGAATCATCTTCTTGTGACACACAATGTTCGCCTCGTAGTCCGCTAACCAATCCATCCCTAGTACTACATCAAACCCGCCTAAGGTCATCATGAATGGTCTAACAGGAAACTTGTGACCTTCTAATTCCACATCACATCCTTCTATCATCTCAGAAATTCTGATAGACTTACCTATGGCAGTTTCTACATCAAAGGGCGCATCTATATTCTTACTACGAACAGGCAGTTTGGCACAGAAAGTAGCAGAAATAAAACTTTTACTACCACTAGAATCTAATAACACAGAGGCTAAAGTTTGGTTTACTAGAAACGTACCTGACACAACATCAGGGTCTGCCCTAGCCTCGTCCTGCGTCATCGTAAACACTCTGGCGCTCGACCTCGGTCCTTCACCTCTAGTCTTCTTCACCCCAGAACCCTCAGCCCTTGGCTTCTTACAGTCTCTACTCATGTGGCCCTCCGCGCCACAATTAAAACATCTGCTCACACGACAGTCCTTTCCTATGTGTCCCATCCTCCCACACTTGAAGCACAAGTTTGATCCCAGCCTTCATTCTTCAATATGCTCCTTTCCACATTTGCCACACTTCTTCGACCCCGCACCAGATGTGACCACACAACGGTCATCTACCCGTGCCTTCTTGTTACTCGTCGGGACACCACCCCGACCAAACCTTTTTCCATTCCAATTCCGATCACTACCACCTTTCTAGCTACCTTCGGTCACCACCACAGTCCTTTCATCATACAGTCTCCCTGCCAAATCAACCGCCTACCTAAACATGCTCGGTTGGCCTGCGATCATGTGCCTACGGATATCCGTTGGCAAGCCCTGAATATACCTCTTGATTTTTTGTGACAAGGTTGTCACTTGGTCCGGCACCAGATGTGCCATCTCATTGAACTTGGTGGTGTACTGCGGATGTGTCATTGTCCCCGCCTCTAACTGTAGGAACTCTCTCTCAACCTTGTCCATTTTCCTATGAGGACAAAACTCCTCAATCACCAACTTTTTCAGCTCAGGCCATCTCATCCTCCCAATAGCCTGACTACCCTCAGCTTGGACAATATTGTCCCACCAGCATAAATCTGAGTCCACGAAAGAGAGGGTAGCAAACTTCACTTTCTGATCCTCTCGACACTCGCTGATGTTCAGAATAGCTTCTATTTCTCTCACCCACCGGTGAGCAGCAGCAGCAGTGCCGTTACCATCAAAAGTATGGGGCTTACACCATTGAAATTCCCAGTAGTTATAGCATCATGCCGCCTCCGGCTTAGGCTCTTCTTTTTCCTCTTGTTCTTCGTCATCAGATAGAACCGTCTCAGTCTCGGGCTGTCTTGTTTCGCCCATAGGTCTATTTCTTTCCTTCCTTTCTCCTTCCCTCACAGCCTTGATAACTTCGGTCACCACAGACGGTAAGATTGTCTGCATGACCTGATGAACTTCTTCCACAACAGCCTCTTTTACTGAGGCTCTTAGATTGGCGCTCTCATCACCGCCCTACGGATGTGGGGTCTTGGGTTGTTCATGAATCACCTTTTTGACTCTAGGTCATTCCCTCGTGACCTGTGATTCAACACCACGTCCACCACCACCTCCACCACGCGAAGCTTTAGATGATCTTCCACCGGCCATCCTCTAACACAAACACTGAAAGATTCAAACACCAACACGATCATTCAAGGGAATAGCTCAGTTGATGTCAAGTATAGTAAGTCCCTAATTATAGTGGCCAATTATGATTAGCCACTTACTTTACTCTTCAAACCCCAAGCATTACCTATCCTGACTACTTTAGTATCTAAATCTACATACAACACATAAACCACATAACTTGCGCACATAATACCGTTTATCATTAAGACAATACCTGATGGCACGCAGCTACTCAGACCGGCATCCCTTCCCTTTCCGTCCAATTTTCAGTATAAGTTAAGTTTTATTTTGAAAATTTACCCGTTTCACTTAAACTTTTGGCTCAGATACCAACTTGTAAGGCCCCGTTCCCGGGACACTTACAGCAAGCTAATTATTGCTCATAAAAAATTTAATTACAATTAACTTTCATAAAAATCGCAACAGAACATTAAGATAACTTTTCATTTCATAATAACTGCTTTTGCAAGCTAATACAATCATTCATTACACATTTTCATTTGTTCGCATTACAATGCAAAAACAGTAACAAAAGAATGCCATCCAAAATGCCAAGTAGATGCCCCGCGCCATCTTAACAACTTTACCTGCCAACTGGAAAATGCATAAAAAGTCAGTGTTGCTGAGTGAGTTCTAATTTTATAATAAAACATACTTTACTTCATTAAAACCGTTCTTTACTTTTGCATGTGATCACACATCATACGTACACATAGATAATATCATTATTATCTTCTTCATTCATTCATTAACTTCCATTAATTCATGCTTTCTTACTTTCATTCATACGTTCATCATTACTTCATTTCATTCCATCAAAAACCATAAACTTTACCCCACCGTCATGCATAAAGCGGGTATTGGGCCAGGGTCTATCGTAGACCCCCCGTTATGGCGAACAACAGCCTGGCCACAGTACCTAAGGGTAAATTCAGGCTTACCATTGTCATGTGCTATACCCACCGTCATGCATAAAGCGGATACCGGGTCGGGGTCTATCATAGACCCCCCGTCATGCGCACAACAGCCTGGCCATAGTATCTAGGGTAAGCGACAAAGGTTCTATACAAATGGTCGGTCACAAAGACGGACCCCGGTGTTTATCCTTCTAGGGTAGTTAACCCACATACCGTTGGACTAACACCCTTCATTGAGCGTGTTCCGACATACAAGGCTTGCAGGACTTACATTACTTTCCTTCGTTAATTAATGCATGCATTCATTCATCATGTTCCTCTTTTCATTATCTTCCACTTTACATTACATAATACTTTCATTTCATTCATTAACATTCAATGTAAATCCATGGGAAAATAAACATACATTGTAAGGAACATCATCATACACAGTCAACATCATCATACGGGGCATCATACATACATAACATACATCATACATACCATCATGCATAAGCATCAATCATACATCATAACATGCCAATATAATATCTATGACCCCAAAAGTCAACTTACATAGCCCCCAGGAAGCTCCCAAGTCAAAGCCTAAATTTCACTCTTTCCCTAAAAAGTCAGAAAATATTCTAAGTGTTCATCCGCATTTCCATTTTTGTTCATCCACATTTCTTTTACTTCATCCGCATTTGTTTCTGTTCATCCGCATTTCTTTCTTCATCCGCATTTGTTTAGTCGCATGACTTGCTCATCCGTATTTGTTCAATCGCATGACTTACTCATTCGCATTTGTTCAGTCGCATGACTTACTCATTCGCATTTGTTCTTACTTATCTTTCAATGCTCATCCGCATTGATTTTACTCATCCGCATTCCTCATCCGTATTTGTTCACACTTAGACTTCTCATCCGCATTTGTTCACACTTAGACTTTCTCATCCGCATTGACCTTACTCATCCGCATTTGTCAATGCTCATCCGCATTTCCTTATTCATATTTGATCACACTTAAACTTTCTCATCCGCATTGACTTTCTCATCCGCATTGACTTTCTCATCCGCATTGACTTTCTCATGCGCAATTGGTCACACTTAAGTAGTTTTCTAAACATAGCCGTATGAACTACTGTTTGGGCGTATGGCCAGCCTAGGGCACAGTATTCATCATATTCAATCCCTAAATCTCATCTTTCATGTTCTAAGCTTAAATCTTACATTCTAAGCCTTAGAAACACGACCATAATATCATAAAGCATGAACATAGCCCAACATCACATCATAACAGCAACATACACACACTCATACATTTGGGTAAAAACCCACTTTTATAAAAACATAAGTTCATGCATTTCCAGCTCCCAAAACAGTTAAAAAGCAGTAAAAGAGGGGTTCTAGAACTCACCTTTGCAGCCTCTTGGGTATGACTTCCTTTAAAACCTGTTTGCTGCAGGTTCAACACCTAAGACCCATTAAAAACACACACAACCGAACATACAAACACACATAAGCATACAACCGAGGCAAGGCCAGTTAAGAACACTTAAAAACCATGAATTGTTACCTTGAATTCGAATTTTCAGCTTGTTCTTCTTCAGACCTGAGAGCTTTATGCTACTCTTGCTACTTTCTCTCTCTAAAAAATGCAGATCTGGATGTTGTAAGAGTAGAGTGGGCTGCCATGCCCACTTTACATCTAGTTTCAAACATTTTGGTCCTTTTGGCACTTTTTATCCCTCAACTTGGGTAAAATATCTTTTCTTTCTTTTTCTTCACTTTATTCTTCTTTCTTTGTCTTAAAAAAATAACCAGGTGTTACACTACTGGTGCTTCTGGATCATCATGCACTGACAATGTGTCTGGACCAAGTTCTGATGACAAAGTGGTTTACACACCTTTAGATCTTAGGGTTGTATGTCAGGTCGGAAATATTACTATTGAGGCTCCTCCACCGCTAGCTTATATACACACACTAAGACATTCTAAACCTTTCATAGGGTACGAAAACGCATAACCAATTCTTAGTTAGGCATATGATGCTGAAGAGAAACTAAATGTGATTAAAAGAAGAGCAGTGGCAATAGAGTATTATTAGGATGAACACATATTTCATACACTCAAAACATCATATCTATATGTAATTAGTCGTGTTCCATATTTTAATCCAAGTAATTATGGAAAGAGGAATTGGATAAGGAATATGATATGAAGGCATGGTAACCAATGTTGTAAAAATCGCTAGGCGCTAGTCGGGCGGCGAGGTAGGGACTAGTGATTAATCGAGATTAATTGGATTGCGATTTTTATATATAATTTTCAGTTTTATATATATATACACACATTTTCATATGTGAAATTAATAAAAATTTAAGTTTTATATACAAATAAACATATTTGGCCTGAATTTCCAGGTTTAAGAAGGAATTTTCAATTTTTGACTGGATATTTTGACCTTCGCCGAAAGGTCGCCGGAATCTCATCGGAACCTCGCCAAAAACCTACAGGAATTTCTCCAAAATTACAGGGTTTTGGCCGATTAACACCGCCTAGGTTTGATTTTGACCTCCGTTGACCGCCTAGCGATTAATTGGATGATTAGCAAAAAATTCCTAGGTGATGGACTAATTTCTAATTAATCACCGATTAATCCTAATTTTTGCAACACTGATGGCAACACCAACTTCAAAGATTTAAAAACTACAATGTCTAAACTCATTGAAGATGAGACGCGGATTAAACCAAATACAAACAAGCCAATGAAGATAAGAGTGGTTAAACATCCAATGTATGTGAGGAATATCCCTATACATGCTCTTGTACTAGTTAACAACTTGTCTAAGCTTATGTGGTGGAGTTGTGAGAAGGAGACGAGACACACGTTGTTTCATTGTGTAGATAAAGATTACCGTATCATCGACCTTGTGGATCTGCTTAAATTAGGAAGGGACGATTTGATGAGGTTGCAGGCTTGTCCAATTGCAACTGATGAATCTGTTCACTTTTTGGCAGCATAGTTTGGTTATGAATGCCCTGGACAACAAGATTTATGCATATGGGGGTAGTTACAAGGTTGTAGATATGGACTTCTAAAGGTATTGATTCACCGAGTCTAGGGGATATTGTAGGCATTGAACCAAGAGGCTAGGGGATCAAATCAAGATGTACAAGATCAAGTCGCACGAGAAACTAAAGTTGCCACGTGAGAACTTTCTTCTCACGTGAGATCTTTGAAGTCAAGCGAGAACTATGCGAGAACTTCTTAGATTAGTATAAATAGTTAATTTTCATTCTAATTAATAAGCTTTTGTCATTTTCCTCATTAGCTTATATTGTGAGCATTACAAATCAGAGATCAATGAATTTTATGTTATATAATATTATGTTCAAGTTTATTTGATTCTACTTAATTTTCTTACCATGAGTGATTACATTTCACATTCTCCGCATGAGATTTCGTATTCTTGATCCTTACAATATTTATAAGATATACATAATTATATAACTAGGTTTAACAAAAAGTATTGATTACTTTATGATTATTGGATAATCAAAGGAATTATAGTGTAATGATAACTAAACTAACTCGAGGATAAAGTTTTGTTTTAATTGCAAATAAGGTAATGGGATTTTAATCTTAAAATAAGTCTGAACATAGTTTAAAATATTCTATAATATAACCATTAGGATACGTAGTAGAAAGAGTTCCACAAAATAAGAAAAATCTCTTTATTAAATGAAGGGACTTCAAAGATGAAAAGATGTTTTTCAATCTACCTTGAAAATAGTGATTGACATATTTAGATATTTCAAAGTAATGATCTAATTCACCACACCTAAATTTTGAAACATAATGCAAGTAGTTGCTAACATTCGGATATAAGACAAATTAGAACTATTATGTAAACACAAGACGTTGTATCTAAGAAGTTATAGAAACGTCTCATTATAGAAACGACATCCATGAAAAATCTATACATATGTAAGTAAGACTTTAGTAATATACATTTATGTAAGGATCAAACCTAGAGGCTCGGGAAATCAAAATTGAGCTTTTGATGATAGAAGTATCCATGCAAGAACTTGTTGCCATGTGAGAAGAAGTTCTCGCGTGAGAACACTTGCTTAGTATAAATAGTTGTTTTATTTTGTTATTTGTAACACTCCAGATATTTTCACCATTTGTATTTCAGTTTCTCTATGGAATATAATTGAAGTTTATTTACAATGTGTTCATCTTGATCTCTTTTCTTATACAATATAACCCTGCAATATTCATTCCGCATTTATCATGAGATCGATCTTATTGTTATTCATCCTAGATAATTGGTATAAGAGAAATGAAGCTCTAGATTGATTTTTATTGAATTTGAAGTTGACTAGAAGAAGATTTAAGCTACAAGTTTGATTTCAATATGAAGAAGGATTTTGGTTGATTATTTCTTATTCGAATTGTGATTATATAGATCAAAGACCTGTTGAAAGAAGGTTGATCCGATTTCGAAAGAGATGAAAGCTTAAAATGATCAAAATTGAATTGAATTAGTTCAATTACGCTTAAAATTGATCTTAATTGGATTAATCGAACTTTATTATCATTTTTGAACAAGTTGGTGATTGAATTCAAGGTGAAAAGGTTAGAGTTAGCTTAAAATAGTTTTTGTGAAATTGAGTGTTTATGTAAGGATCAACAATAACACAAGATCGATCTCACAACAATTACACAAAATATTATCATTGTGGAATTGAAAGATAGAAGATAAGAATGAATTTAAATAACTTTCAATTGTATTACCTTCTCATTTTGGATGATTTACAATAAGAGTGAAAATTAGGAAATGACAAAAGCTTTTTAATTACATTGAAAACTAGCTATTCATACTAAACAACACTAGTTCTCACACGAGATGTACTTCTCGTGCAACAACTTAAACTTTTCACACGACTTGATTTTCTTCATCTTGATTTGATTTCCTGAGCTTCAAGGTTCAATCCCTACAACATTCTCCTGGGCTCGAGGAATCAACGCTTTAGAAGGCCACGTTGGCAACCTTATAACTGCCCCTGTAAGCATACTCCTTGTTGTCTAGGGCCTTCGTAATCAACCAACCAAACTATGCCACCAAAAAGTGAACAAATTCATCAGCTGCAATTAGACAAACTTGCAACCTCATCAAATCATCCATTCTAAACTTAAGCAGATCCATAGGGTTGATGATATGGTAACTTTATCTACACTGTGTATCAGCACATGACACGTCTCATTCTCACAGCTCCACCACATAAGCTTAGACAAGCTGTTAGCTAGCACTATAGCATGTATAGGGTTCCTCCTAATATATTTTGGATGCTTATAAATCCTTATCTTCATTGGTTTGTTTGTGTTTGGGTCAATCCGAGTCTCATCTTCAATGACTTAAGATTTTTCATTTTTGAAGTCTTTGAAGTTGGTTTCCCTATGTCTCCATATCAAGTTCCTTATCCAGTTCCCCTTTCAATACTTACTTGGGTTTATAAATGGAACACGACCCATTGCATGTAAAAATGATGATTTGAGTGTATGAAAGTCGTGTTCGTTCTGAAAATATTCTATTGCTCCAACTCTTCTTTTAATCACATACAACTTCTTCTCAACATCATACACCTAACTAAGAATCGGTAATGAGTTTTCCTACCTTGTGAAAGGTTTGGAATGTCTCAACGTGTATATATAGGCTGACAGTGGAGGAGCCTCAAAAGTAATATTCCTGACCTGATGTATAACACTTTGACGGGTTTGTTTTGCAATCTTGTCAGACATTTCACCGGTAATTGACTCTCTAATAATCTCTTCTTCTTCAACCAAAATATTAGAAAATAAATCCTTAAGAGTATTTCCAAATACATTAGTGTAATCTACTGTCTCCTCTAAATCATTAATGGTCCAAAAACATCATCGTTTTCCTCAACATTCAACCTTTGCTAGAATTAATAAAATTATTTCTCATATGCCGCTTAAGTAGCAGGATCTAATGGAGTGTAATCAACTGTATCATCAGGACTTGGTCCGAAGACATTGTCAATGCCTGATGATCGAGAAGCACTAGTAGTTGTACCCATATCACCCCTTGATCATCATCATCTCTCTTTTTTTCCTTACCATCTTTGTCATCTCCTTCATCACCATCATCATCATCATCATTATCATCATCATCATTATTGTCATCATCATCATCATCATCATCATCATCATCTACATCATCCTCCTAATTATCACTAAACCGACAATCTACCAAATCTAAGTCATCATCATCATCAACTAGATTTATAACATGTTCAAGCTCCACAAATGCCTCTCAAGTAAACTATACATGTTGATCCTTAACAACTTGAATAGGAATAGAAATTAAGGCTCTTGATCAACATTAGCAATGTATGTTGTCCCTTCTATATCAACAAGATCAACAAGATGCTTTGCAAAAGAGACAGGATCATCAGCACGTTCAGGACTAGTAGTATGATGTCCACTAGATTCTCCAACTTTCGTGATTTGGTGTTAAGTAAATGAAGAATAGACACGCGAAGTGAGTCACATAAGTTCTGCTCGATAATTTGAATATAGCTAAACATGAACCGTTGCTGATGCTAAAAAATATTGATCCTCTCATCCTTCTCTTGTATACTCTAATACATATCATATATAATTTGAGTCTTCTCTAACATGCTAACCCTATGCTCTAACTAACTCTTATGGGTGAAAATGATGAATACAATGGTTTTGGTCGTGGCTTTGGAGTAATGTTAAGATACTCAGCATCGCCAAATAGTTTCAGTCCTTTGAGAAGTTTAGATAAGGTAGTGAAGTGTCAGCCACCACATCAGCACACTTATTAAGAGAAGCTTGATCCACTAAGTATGGGACATCATTGATTTTGTCTTCCATGGAGTGATTGTAAGCATCAAGAAACTCTTGATCACTATCACCACTACCACTTCTTCCTACATTTGAAGCTCCTTTATTTGAGTTTTTTGCCTCTGAGCAGGAACTTGTAAGGAGCTCATATGTATAAGTTGGATTTGTCATGGTTGTGATGATAGGAACTCCATCTACAGGGTCAGTTACCACTAGAGCTGAAGTAATATAATTTTTAGGTCTTCTCAGCTCAAATATTGAGTCAGGATCTCCTGTTGATAAGATACATGTGGGTCCTAAAACATTCTAATAAGAATTGTTAATACAATTGGTAACTACATCAAGATCAAACAACCAATCAGGACCAGAACCTTTCATACTAGGATTGTGCTCATTGAAGGTCATATTGTCTCACTCCTCAACTACTCTAGTTCTAAGATTGTATACTGTATACGCCTTAGCTTAGGAAGCGTATCCAGTAAAGTGTCCATCATTTGATTTCCCTGCAAATTTGGCTACTTGATCTTTGGTATTCAAGATGGTGCAAGGACATCCAAATGACTTGAGAACACAAATAAAAGGTCTTCTTTTGAGCCACAGTTCATATGGAGTCTTACCATGAGTCTTAACTACTAAATCCCTATTTTGCATGTAGCACGTAGTGTTCACTTCTTCTGCCCTGAAGTTAATGGGAAGTTTAGCGTCAAACAACATGGTTCTTGCAACTTCAATTAGTGTCTTGTTTCTCTTCTCAGCAACACCATTTTGTTGAGGAGTCTTGAGAGCATTGTATTGTCTTGTAATACCTTTTTATCATAAAATGTATCAAGGATTTGGTTCTTAAGTTCAGTTCCTTGGACACATCTTATGGTGTTGAGCTTGTGATCACATCGATTCTCAATTTTTAGAATGTAATTCTTCTAGATCTTAGGAGTCTCGTCCTTAGTTCTAAGGAAAAAGACCCAAGTGAATCTTGTAAAGTCATTTGTGATCACCAAACAATATGAGGACCTTCCTAGACTCATTACCCTGGTGGAGTCAAAGAGATCGCTATGTAACAAGTGTAGGGGAGTATTGATAGAGTTCCTTTCCTTTGGCTTGTGAGATACCTTGTGCTACTTCCCCTTCAGCCATATATGCAACACAATGGTCATAACTTGTAAACTTTTTCTTTGGCATTACAATTACCAAATCATTCTTAATTAATTTATTCTTGTTTTTAAAGTTTACATGGCATATTCTTTTAAAGTTTATATGCAAAGTCCATCTTGTACATGTTCCCTTTTCATGGAGCTCTGAGCAAGGTATGATCCTAAGGAATGACCACCTCGGGCTTGAGAAGAATGCACTCATGCCTAGTGAAAAGCATGTTATGTCTTTGATCACAAAATTAGGATACACTTAGTATATTATACCCAAGCTCTTTAAAAAAGTTTAGATCCTCAATACTAAGCTTACCATTTGTGATCCTTCCCCTTCTAGTAATGTAACCTACAACATATCCTCCAAAAGCAACTGGCCATCCATCAATTTTCTCAAAATTTTGAACTAAAGATCCATAGCCTATCATGGGCCTGGAACAGCCACTATCAATTATTTGTACATTCCTATTTCTCTTTAGTTATTCCTACATAAAAGATATAGTTAGTTACATTTGGAAACCAAAGCCTTGCTAGTCTTGGGCTTGTCAAAATAAGTTGAAGACAATGCAATTGTAATTGATCCTATGTTCAAGCTTTGAGGAGGATCAGTTATTATTGATGAAGAACTTTCAGTCACATGGTCTTTCTTTGTCTTCCACACCACCTTTGGAAGCTTAAAGTTGACCTTAAATACTTCAGAAGTTATGACAACTTCGGAAGTATCGGAGACAGAACCTTCGGAATATCTTGCTATCACTGCAGCAGGCTACAATACTTCAGAAGCATTCTTTTCTTTCGTGGCCAATTTTTCTTCGAAAGAAAAATTTTCACTTGTCTTCTTCTTCACATTGGAGCTTTCAAAAAGAAAAGACATTCCTTCTAAAGCTGGCTCCATCCTCATTCTCTCAGAAGTTATCTTCTTAATCATATGGATAGTACTTTTAGGATTGTAAAGGCAATCCTTAGCAAGATGAAAAGTAATACCACACATGACACATTCTATTTACTTTCTTCTGAGAGAAAGGCTAAACTTGATCACTTTCCATCTCCATCTTCATCTTCACGGATGATGTAACAAATGTTTTAGGGTGAGGCCCACTTTGGATTTGGATGGTTTAGGCTGTGTAGTAGTGGTACATAGTTGATCAACCTTCTTTTTGTTGCTTTGAAGATTTGGACAAGAACTAGAACTATGGTACTAGAGTTCATAGTTGAGTCTTCATCCTTCACCACTTCAAACCCGATAGAGATAAACACTTGTTCCTTCTTAGAGTTGAAAGTGGACTTGATCTCTTAAGCCTTGTTTGACTTCCTCTTGGCTTTTCTAATCATTTTCTTCCTTTTACACTTGGTCATCCTGACTTCTTTCCCTCCTCAAGAGAATTATGATCATTCTTAGGATCTTCTCAAAGTCATCCTTCATTATATCCTCTTCATCCTTTTCATTCATAGGGTCTTTGAGGGGAAGCTCATCTTTACAAGTTCCATACCTTGGAGATCTTACAGATAATAGGGTGTGTGGAGGAGCTATATCAGTAGATCCCATCCCTTGCTTATTCTGATAACAAACTTTTGCATGAAAGGATGAGGATTTCATGTTCTTGAAGGTCACTTCTTCAAGAACATAGTTCTCTGCCCTAGCTTTGTTGATCATAAGCTTAGCCTCGCATTCAGTTAACTTAGTTGTGAGATCTTTCACCTGAGTCCTGTAGTTGGTAAGTTCATGTTTAAGAGAGGAAATGGTTTTCTTCTAAATCATTTATTTTAAGTTTGTAATCATTTTTAGCTCTTTTGAAATAAGATTTTAAGATGTTTAAAGACTCAAGATCAAATCTAATCTTAGAGTTATAAAACCTATATTTGTTAACTTTAGCAATAATTTAGTTATTTAAAGATATTCCAATAGCTTGGCTTCTCATGATCTGCCTCCAGTGCCTGAATTGGAGATGCATCCTCAGTCTGAAAGCTCCAGTTAAAGCATCCTTCTTCAACAACAACTACAGGTAGCTGCTTTGGCTTCTTAATCTGAGTGGCTCCATTAGTGTAGTTTGGTCTAGTTTGTGCTTGGCCACCATTTGTTCTTGGTGCGTTGCACTCACTAGAAAAATGACCCATTTGGTTATAGTTGTAACAGTTTATTTTGTTTTTGTTTAGCCCAAACTTTCCACTGGTTGCATTGCTAAGAAACTTCCTCCTTGTCCTCTTATAGAACTTTTTAGCTCTATGAGTGAGAACAACCATTTGCTGGACAATTTCCATGTACTCCAGATCATCTGGATGAATACAGTTTAGGAATTCAAAGGTGAAGAGAAAATTGCTTATGCTTTAGTTAGCAAACACAAAGGCTCGTGAAGAGCTTGTCTCTTGGAATGTGCTTCCTTGTCTGTAGCTCTCCCTTGGTGTCTTTGGGAAGGTGATAAAAGTACCCTTTTGTGAGTTATCAGGGTTGCAGATGAGATGATGTTGTGCTTCTCTACAATCCCTTTCAACCACATGAAGGACTGAACTCTGTTGATTGGTGGAGTTACTAGATAGATTTTGCATGTTCATCTCCATCTAGTAGCCATTGAAAATACCATACAACTCTATAAGAGTAAGAGTCTTAAGGTTCTCAGTTCTCTTGATAACAACACAATATTATGTCGATTATCTAAAAAGAGAGGATGTGAACTTCCTCACAATATCCCTGTTTTCAAGATTTACTCTAACATCCATTAGAGTATCCATAATCTCAACATATCTGAAAGTATTATTGAGTCATGGTTTCACCTGTCTTGTAGATGAAGTTCTTCAACGTCTACTTTAAGAGGTCATTCTTGTTCATTTTTGCTTCAGTGGACCCCTCATAGATGAGCTTTGGTGCATCCCATAGGTGCTTAGCAGTTTTGTATTTCTTGAAGCCTCTTTATATGGAGTTTGGAAGAGCAGTTTGGAGGGTAGTAATGGCTTTCTAATTTATATCTATCATTTTGTATATTTATTTAATGCTTTTATGATATAATGCAACAATGTATTTTGTAACCGATTGACGATGTATTATTTGGCAAAAGTTTTTATAATGAAATGTGATGTCATTTTTGAATTTTTCCGCTGCAACCTTTTTGTAAGAAAAATGTAAATATATGTTTTATGTGTGATAAGTAACCAACTGTAAGCGTCCCGGGAATGGGGCCTTACAAGTTGGTATCAGAGCCAAAGTTTAAGTGAAATGGGTAAATTTTCAAAATAAACCTTAACTTAAACTGAGAATGTGACGGAAAGGGAATGGGATGATGATCTGAGTAGCTGCGTGCCATCAGGTATTTTCTTTAAAGATAACCGGTATTTTGTGCACATGTTATGTGTTATGTGTTGTTTGTGGATTTAAATACTGATGTAGTCAGGATAGGTAATGCTCGGGATGTGAAGAGTAAAGTAAGTGGCTAATCACAACTAGCCACTGTAATTAGGGACTTACTATACTTGACATAAACTAAGCCGTTCCCTTGAATGATCGTGTTGGTGTTTGAATCTTTCTGTGTGCGTGTGATGGCCGGTGGTAGATCTTTGAAAGCCTCGTGTGGTGGAGGTCACGGTGCTGAACCGCGACCCAAAAGAGGGAGACCTAGAGTTGAGAAGGTGGTTCATGAAGAACCAGAGACCCCTCATCCGGAGGGTGGCGACGAGAGCGCCAATCTGAGAGCCTTAGTAAAGGAGGCTGTGGTGGAAGAAGTTCATCAGGTCATATAGACAATCCTACCGTCTGTGGTTACCGAAGTGATCAAGGCAGTAAGAGGAGGGGAAAGAAAGGAGAGGAATAGGTCCTCGGGAGGACGGGAACAACCAGAGCCTGAAACGGTTCCATCTGATGACGAAGAGGAAGAAGAAGAGCCTGTGCCGGAGACAGCACGAGGCTGTAACTATGGGGCGTTTATGAGATGCAAGCCCCCTACCTTCGATGGTAATGACACTTCTGCTACTCACTGGTGGGTGAGGGAAATGGAGGCTGTTCTTGATATCAGCGAGTGCCGAGAGGACTAGAAGGTGAAGTTTGCTACCCATTCTTTTGTGGACTCGGCTTTGTGTTGGTGGGACAACATAGTCCAAGCCGAGGGTAGCCGGGCGATAGGAAGGATGAGGTGGGAGAAGCTGAAAAAGTTGGTAATTGAGGAGTTCTGCCCTCATAGGGAGATGGATAAGATAGAGAGAGAGTTCCTGCGGCTGGAGGCGGGAACCATGACACACCAGTAATACACCACCAAATTCAATGAAATGGCACGGCTCGTGCCGGATCAGGTGACGCCTCTATCTCGGAAGATCAAGAGGTACATTCAGAGCTTACCGGTGGATGTTTGCTGGCATATGATCGCCGCCCAACCAAGCACGTTTAGGTCGACGGTCGATTTGGCAGGAAGTCTATATGATGAGCGGGAGGTGGTGGTGACAGAAGCGAACAAGAAGGGTGGTGGTGATCGGAACTGGAACGGGAAAAGGTTTGGTCGGGGTGATGCCTCGACGGGTAACAAAAAGGCACGGGTGGACGACCGCCATTGGGCCACCTTGAGTGCGGGGTCAAAGAGGTGTGGCAAGTGTGGAAGGGAGCATGCAGGAGAATGTAGGATGGGATTGAATGTGTGCTTCAAATATGGGAAGACGGGGCACATCGCAAAGGATTGCCTTGCGGGCAAATGTTTTAACTGTGGGGAAAGTGGTCATATGAGTAAAGATTTTAAGATTCCGAGGGTTGAGGTTTTCGGGGCGAAGAAGACGGGAGGTGAAGGACCAAGGGCGAGCGCCAGGGCGTTCACCATGACACAGGAGGAAGCTAGGACGGACCCTAATGATGTGTCTGGTACATTTCTAGTGAACCAAACTTTAGCTTCTGTGTTATTTGATTCGGGTTCCAGTAAAAGTTTTATTTTTGCTGCTTTCTGTGCTAAACTGCATGTTAGTAGTAGACGTGTTGATGCGCCCTTTGATGTAGAAACTACCATAGGTAAGTCTACCAGGATTTCTGAGATGATAGAGAACTGTGATGTGGAACTTGAGGGTCATAAGTTTCCTGTTAGACCGTTTGTGATGACCTTAGGTGGTTTCGATTTGGTTCTTGGGATGGATTGGTTGGCGGACTTCGAGGCGAACATTGTGTGTAGCAGAAGATGATTCATTTGACAGCGCCTGACGGTAGGTTAGTGACGGTTTATGGTGATCGGGTTGCTACAATCCCGAAGATAATCTCAATGGCGGTGCCAGAAAGTGTATGAGGCGTGGATGTAGTGCCTACTTGGCCTATGTAAAGGATGTAGATACGCCAAAACCACAACTATCCGAGGTACCGGTTGTGTGTGACTTTCCAGACGTATTCCCAAAAGACTTATCAGGAGTGCCACCTGACCGAGAGATCGAGTTTCAGATTGATCTGATACCGGGTGCCCAACCTATTGCTAAGGCACCATATCGGTTGGCTCCGACGGAGATGAAAGAGTTGATGGAGCAGTTGCAAGAGCTGCTGGACAAGGGGTTCATTAGACCAAGTATCTCTCCTTGGGGTGCTCCGGTCCTGTTCGTGAAGAAGAAAGACGATAGTATGAGGATGTGCATTGACTACCGCGAGCTGAACAAGTTGACGGTGAAGAACCGATACCCCTTACCGAGAATAGATGATTTGTTCGATCAGCTTCAGGGTGCCAGTTGGTTTTCAAGGATAGACCTCCGATCTGGTTATCATCAGTTGAAGGTGAAGGAGCAGGATATCCCTAAAACAGCTTTTCGCACACGCTATGGTCACTATGAGTTTCTTGTCATGTCCTTAGGTTTGACCAATGCGCCAGCTGCTTTTATGGATCTGATAAATCGGGTGTGTCGGCCGATGTTGGATAAATCAGTGATTGTGTTTATTAATGATATCCTGATTTATTCGAAGAGTGAGCTTGAGCATGTCGGTCACATTCGGGAGGTTTTGGAGACGTTGAGAAAGGAGAAGTTGTATGCCAAGTTCTCCAAGTGCGCGTTTTGGTTGCGCGAAGTTCAATTCTTGGGTCATGTGGTGAATCCTGATGGGATAATGGTGGACCCAGCAAAGGTGGAGGCAGTTATGCAATGGAAGTCACCAAAGACGCCATCCGAGATTCGTAGTTTCTTGGGTTTGGCAGGCTACTATAGACGATTTATCTAATACTTTTCCAAGATCGCTTCTCCACTAACCAAGTTGACCCGAAAAGATGTAAAGTTTATATAGGGTCAAGCTCAAGAGAAGGCGTCCGATGAACTGAAGGCGAGGTTGACCCAATCTCCTGTTCTGTCATTACCCGATGGAAGCGAAGATCTGGTGGTTTATTCCGATGCTTCCTACTCGGGGTTGGGGTGTGTATTAATTCAGAGAGGAAAGGTTATAGCCTGTGCATCCCGATAGTTGAAGGTTCATAAGTTCAATTATCCTACTCATGACCTGGAGCTAGAAGTCGTGGTCTTTGCACTAAAGATCTGGAGGCACTACCTTTACGGGACGAAGTGCACCATTTTCACTGACCACAAGAGCTTGAAGTACTTCTTCGAGCAGAAGGATCTGAACATGAGGCAGAGACGGTGGTTGGAACTTATAAAGGATTATGATTA
>BJCM01207023.1:0-21898 GCA_018326385.1 Flaveria bidentis
AGCTCTAGGTGGTGATATGGATATGCATAACATGCAACAATACGTGCACATGTTTAAGGTGATTGAACTGTAAATAGAAGACAAAGTTACAAGGCTAAAGACCTATTTGTAGTCTCCTAACCAAGGTCAAAGGTGATAATAGAAGAGATTGATGATAGTGAACCATCTAATCCTTACAGTAGACAATTACTACTAGAGTGGTTTGAACAGGAGGTTCCCCACTTGCAGAGGCAGCACAAGGTTCGGATCAAGGGGCAGAACTAGGTCCGGATCTAGGGGCAGAACCAGGTCCAGATCAAGGGGCAGAACCAGGTCCGGATCAAGGGCAGAACCAGGTCCGGATCAAGGGGCAGAACCAGTGATAGAAGCAAAAGGGATTGATTCAATGATAGAAGTAGAAGGGGTTGATTCAGTGATAGAAGCAGAAGGGGTTGATTCTATTGACATGTTTCAAGATGATGTTTTCTTATCTAATTTTATGGAACCCTTTCGTACAGAACAACTTTAGCAACAACATCAGCAGTACAATGATTTTGGTGAGCAGACTGAGTCACAACATCAGCATAACAATGTTTCTGGTGATCAGACTAAGCCACAACATCGACATAACAATTCCTCTAGTGGATCTGTTAGTGGTGGATCTTCATCTGATGATGAAGATTTTATTGTAGATGTGGATAATCCTTTTGAGGATGTGGAGGTTGATATGGAAGAATACAGAGCATTTGAAGACATGAATGTGGATGATCTGCCTGGAGATGATAAAAGTGATGAATATGATACTATAGAGGTTGACTTAGATAACTTTGACAGTGCAAGTGATGAAGATGTTGCTCCATCTCGAAGGGCAATTAAAAAGCTAAATAGGAAGAATAGAAACAGGAAGCTAGTTGTTGTATCATCATCATTCTATGTTAGTCAAACCTTTGGGGATAAAGAAGAGGTCAAGGACATTGTTAAGTCAATTGTTGTGCAAACTAGGAGGCAACTAGTATTTGTAAAAGATGACAAACTAAGAAATCGTGTGGTGTGTTATGGATAAAACGTTGGTTCTTTGTGTAGTGAAGGGCAAAATAGGGAATGTTCAAAAGCAGATGGGTCCAAAAGAAGGGAATCAGTTAAGGACAAAGTGGTTGTTAGTGGTGCAATAAATAATAACTTTGAATTGAAAAAAAGGTTCCCACTTGCCACTTGCCTATGGAAACTGCATATATCAAGGCCAAATACAGATGAGTTGTTTGTTGTGAAGACTTTTGTAGAAGATCATAATTGTATGCAAACAAGAAAGTTCAGGCTTTACACAGCTTCAGTGATTGCTAAAGAAGTGATATCGGTTCGTCAAGCCTAATCAAAAATGATTTATAACAGTCCAAACTCACCTAAGATAGTTAGGGTAAGTTGGGTCGATCCACAGGAATATGTGAAAAGTGTGGTTCAACTCGTAAAGTTTAAGGGTTTATTGAAAATACTTTTAACTTAACTAAATTGCAAAAAGCACTTAAATCAAAAAGTAAAATTGATTGTAACTAATGGTGAGAGAAGTAATCCTCTCAGGGGTTCAGATTTATGACTCGGGCTTGCTCTTTTAGTTTAACGGGTCACATAGACATAACCAAATTAACTCGATTTAAGATAATGAATTTGACTAATGTTCGAAGTTGTTTTGCTCGTGACACAAAATGTTTCTTCTTTGACTTTGACCAATGTTTGGGAATTGCACATGAAACAAAATAATTGACAAAGTCAACATACCATGGATCAGTAGATGTAGAAACAGACAGTAAATGCTCATCAAGGTTTCATTGATTTCTAGTTCATGTTCATCAAAATGATGGATGATTCTCGACAGGTGGTTGGCTACTACATTTTCCTTTCACTTCTTATCCCTTATCTCTAAATCAAACTCCTGCAACAACAATATCCGTCTAATCAATTGGGGTTTAGATAAGGAATTGAATGAAACTGTGTCTACGTACTTATCCAGATGATACCCTACGTTTGTTTTACCCCAATCCCATCCACAATTGATGTTTACAGATGAAAAGAAATCTAAAACATTCAAGAATAGAACAATTGGATTGAAGATAAAACATGTATTTTAAAATCTCAAAACGATTAATAATGTTACTCGGTTTAATTCACCATGTTCAAACATTAAGATTAATAAAAAACAATCAAGAACAAGTTATAGTATAAACCTTACCACCCGGAGAAGATCACGGGTGGATTAGCCGGACATGGAAACTAAAAACAACTCAAAATCAAAAGTAAACATGGTATCTAACATTAAAGATTCAAACCAAATAATAAAAATGAGATCTTGAGCCTTGAAATCGCCTCCGGAAGCCTCCTGGATCGATTGGCGTCGTTCGGGAACCTTGGGGGCGGCTTAGAGTGAAAAGTCCCCTCTAAACCTAAAAATTCCGCCTTTTATCCACGTTTTTTAATCACTGGCCGTCGTAGGTCACCTCACCGCCGTAAGCTACTATGGCTGCCTTTTGCCCTCTTTTGCTATTTCTTCTTTGACACCACCGTAGGTCATTACCGTAGGGCATCACCCTCTCTCGGCCAGAAACTTTAGGTTTTTTCTTTCAATCTTCTTTTCTTCGTAAATAATTCATTCGGACTCCGTTTTCTTCCCCGTTTATTGCCACGTTCTCGTACTTTAATTCTCTATCGCCTCATCTATCATGATCTTCATTTATCATCTATATACATTCTTCAAATCACGTCAAATCATCGCCTTTAACCTTCAAAACACCAAATCATCATAGTTAACTTATTCAACACAATAAGTTATACAAATTAACTTTGGTAAAAGGAATTGTACTTAATGTCAACTTAGAATACAGGGATATAAATAAATATCAAATTTACATCCAGAACCCTCTACTTATATTAATATATAATATTGACTAATATTCCCCCTCAAGCTAAGGTCGGGTATCGACTCTTAGCTTGGACTTCAGAAAGAGAAAACGTTGAGAAGACAACGGCTTTGTGAAGACATCGGCTATCTGATCGTTTGTTGAGATAAACTGAACTGATAATTTCCTTGCGCAACCTTCTCTCTAACAAAGTGAAAATCGACTTCTACGTGCTTTGTACGCGCGTGAAAAACTGGATTGGTAGATAAATATGTAGCCCCCAAATTGTCACACCATAATGTTGGAACCGATTTCATTGGAATATGAAGCTCATGTAACAATGTCTCGATCCAAGTCAATTCTGCAATCGTATCGGCTAATGCCTTGTATTCAGACTCTGTAGATGACCGAGATACAGTTCTCTGCTTTTGTGCAGACCAGCTAACTAAATTAGATACAAGATATATTGCATATCCGCCCGTGGATCGACGGTCATCTGGGCACCTGGAAACTCGTAAGAAGGAAAAATCAGGTTTCCGTTTAAACACAAGTTCAAACGGGGAAATGGCTGAGTTGGCACGTGATGGCATCCGGTTAATGAGGTAAACTGCCGTTTCATAAGCAAAATGACAGAAATGTTTTGGATCATTGGATTGTGCCAGGAGGGTGAGACCGGTCTCGACAACGTTCCACGACACCGTTTTGTTCACTGGTGTGAGGGCACAAAAGACGATGGATGATGCCAATTGTGGAGAAAAAATGAGAGAGATTTCTAAACTCACCACCCCAATCAGTTTGAACACATTTTATTTTTGATGTAAACTGTCGTTCTACCATGGTAACAAAACGTTTAAACACCTCAAACACTTCAGATTTACGCTTTAAAGGGAATAACCACATAAACTTTGAATAATGATCAACACATAATAAGAAATAATTGTGACCATCAAAGGAGGTGACCGGAGCCGGTCCCCAAACATCACAAAATATTAAATCTAGAATATGACTGCTTTTATAATCAGAAGATAGTAAATGAAGTTTTGAAGATTTTCCAACAGAACAAGAATTACAGTGTAAATCAAATGTTTTATTAGAAATAGGTAAACAATACTTAGATAACATAGTCTGAAAAAGTTGATGGTGTGGATGCCCTAAGCGTTGATGCCATGTGGTAGTAGACGCACGAGAGGTTGAAAAAGCAACTTTAGAAACCGGTTAAGCGGGAGGAAGATTGATAGAGTAGAGACCACCGTCACTTGGACCCGTGAGGAGGGTAATGTGTGTAAACTTGTCCTTCACAGCAAAAAAGGTGGAATGAAATTCAAAATAAACATTGTTATCATGGCAAAACTTTTGAACAGAAAGAAGATTTCGTTTGATTTGAGGAACATGAAGAATGTTGGTTAAGGAAAGAGTTTTGTTTGGTGAATAATAACGAGAGGAACCAATATGTAAAATGGGTAAGGATGTACCATTACCAACGTGCTGACTATCATTACCATAGTAAGGCTCGACATTATCAAATCCGGACAGATCCTGTGCTACGTGGT
This sequence comes from Flaveria bidentis, assembly GCA_018326385.1. Classification (NCBI taxonomy): domain Eukaryota; kingdom Viridiplantae; phylum Streptophyta; class Magnoliopsida; order Asterales; family Asteraceae; genus Flaveria; species Flaveria bidentis. The sequence continues at coordinate 4,418 of BJCM01207023.1, forward strand.
TGCTTGAGCCGGTGTCCGAAATCCATGAAGTAGATGGTTGTGAGCGGTAGTCAACATAATTAGCAGAAGGTTGTCTTGTCCGGAGAGTGGATGGGTCACGATTTGGACACTGTGACGGGATATGACCTATTCCACATCTGTTATATGTCCCATACACCGTATTTTGATTCGAGGCCCAACTAAATTGACCTGAACTTTGACTAATAATATATAATATTGACTAATAATACATATCTCATTAAACACATTAAAGTTAACTATTTAATCATGATAAACATCGTTCCAAGCCCCTTAAATCAAGAAGCAGAACTCCTACTGGAGTGTAACCCTAATATACCTCTAAAGGCCCTACAAGACATCTTACAAAGAAAAAACCAGATTCAAATATCTATCAAAAAAATCTTTGTGGCAAAAGTGATGGCATTGAAGAAAATGAAGGCTGATTATGTATCTCAGTATGGATTATTGAGGGATTACTGTCAAGAGTTGTTAAGATCTAACCCAGGCTCAAAAGTTAAGTTAGAGGTTGAAAGGGAGTGTAACCCTAGTAGTTCAACTAGACAGTTCAAAAGGCTTTACATCTACTTTGTTGCTATGAAAGTTGGGTTTAAAGCATGTGGGAGAGACCTGTTAGGTCTAGATGGGACCTTTATGAAAGGTCAATTCCCAGGACAAATGTTGACTGCGGTTGGTGTTGACTCCAATTATGGAATTTATTCAGTAGCATATGCAGTGGTGGAGGCTGAAACAACAGATTCATGGACATGGTTTCTACGACTTGGTGATGATCTAGATCTGGGCATAAACTCAAACTTCATTTTCATAAGTGACCGGCAGAAGGTAATTATACCTACTTTTATTAATTGCAATATGTATAAACCTTTAAAAGTGAAATTATATCATCTGTTTTAACCTGTTTAGGGAATTGTACCTGCTGTTAAGCAGGTGTTTCCAGCACTTGAGCATAGGTTTTGCCTAAGACATACTCATAAGAACATGAAAGCAAAATAGAGAAGGCACATGTATAAGGATCTTTTATGGAAATGTGCAAGTTCAACCACAATCCCTGAATTTGAAAAACAAGTGGAGACCATAAGGAAACAAGATCCATCCCTGTATGATTGGTTGAAGCAAATCCCTTCAAAGCATTGGAGTAGGTCTAAGTTTAGTGATATGTGTTACTTGTATTTAAAATTGATGTTTTTCAAAACCCAGAATTAGTAGCTTACACAATATTTGTTTATAAAGCAGATAGGTCGACATGTGATATTTTATTAAACAATATTTGTGAAGTCTTTAACAAGCAGTTGGTTGGGGGTAGAGACAAGCCTATAATTTCATGTCTTGAGTATGTTAGGGAATACATGTTAAAAAGGCTTGTTGTTGTTCACAAGTTGATTTCAAAGTGTCCAGGGCCCCTTACACCCTTTGCAGCTAAAAGCTCGGATCTCATTAAGAAACAAGCAAGTGGGTATATTGTTATCATGGTTGGAGTTAAAATATACCAAGTAAGTGGACCATTGATGGATCAAGTTTGTGTCAACTTAGAGAAATAAACATTCTCGTGTAGAAAATGGGAGCTTACAGGCATGCCTTGTAAGCATGCAGTAGCTTGCATATAGGATTTGGCAACTTATGACCAGCAAAATGCAATTCTTGAGGCTTGGGTGTCCAGATTGTATTGATTAGAAACCTGGAAGGATGTATATAAAAACACCCTTTAGCCTATCAATGGGAGACCCATGTGGATGCCATCAAATTCCCCAACTACACTGATACCTACAAAGCATCATACTCAAGTGGGCAGACCAAGAAAGAAGAGGAAGAAATTAGTTGAGGAGGTGGATGCAAGTAAATTTAACAAAGATGGGAAGTTGGTGAAAATAGGATTTTCTGTTAAGTGTGGTCTGTGCAAGAATTATAGACACAACAAAAGGTCATGCAAGGGACAAGGTTCATCACAACAGCTTTCGCAACGTGCTCCTTTGGATAGTCAGTAGTCAGCTGGTTTATGTATTTTGCATATGGATTTTCTGTTAATTGAATGTATTTTGGGTATGTATTTTGAAAATGCTTTGTTGCTTCAAACAATGTTACTGCCACTCATGCTTTTTAGATGTAATCAAAAGCCATGTATGATTTTATTTCTGTAATTATCACCACAAAATGTCCATTTGCATCCATTAAACTTGTACAACCATTACTAATTGATCTTTATAATATTTAAAAGAAAATTAGGTCAATTGGTACAAAATAACTTCTACTACTTCACTAACAAATCAAGTACATAATAAAAAAGAACCAACTAAAAAATTTCAACATTCTATATTTTTTCACTTGATGCTCCAACCTCCCGGCTCTTTCTTCTGTCATGTTACTTGATATTAACAACCCATTAATAATTTCTATAGATCTTTAACATAATGCAGCTTCAACCCAACTAACAAAACCACAATTTTCCCCATTCTCGCACAACAGTTAAATCTACGGCCTGAATTTTTTACGGTCCATGATGTTCGAACAAAAGTTTTAGATCCACATTTACCACATCTGACCAATGTTTTCCTTTGAGAAGAGAGCGACGGGGAGACAGATAGAGAGGGAGGGAGAGGTGAGAGGATGAGATTGGGGAGAGTAGTTGAGGTAAGAGGTAAAAGAAACCCTTATAATGACTTTATAAGAAAGAATGGGAAAAGCAGAAATGACCAAAATATCACTGCAGGAGAGAGAAAAAGATGTGCATTTAATTGTCCACATTAACAACGTTAACCACAGGGATGCAAATAAGGAAAAAATTAAAAGTATAGGGGCCGATTCGAGGTTTTGAAACTATAGGGATGCAAACGGTTAAAATGAACAAAAGTCAGGGATGCAAATGGTAATTTATTCTAATTGTTTTTATAGTTTTTGTATTTATTATGAGAGAGATGCGAGAAAATGTTTTTTGAAATGTTAGAATGATGACACGTGTCATTTGATATGTTAAAGTGATAATACGTGACTTAAGAAAACCTTATTTTATTATCAGTTATAGATGTGCAAAGAATAACAAATTTTATAATTTTAGAAATACCCGTGTTGACTCTACAAGCCGTTTCGGATCCTAACCTCTAAATTTCAGCTTGTTAATTATTTCAACCCCTCTAGAACATGAGCACTATGTGAACAAAAGGGTTAATTTCAATTAATTCTTTAAATGTTAGGAGAAACTTGTTTAGTATGTTTATATTGGTATGATTGAGCTGAATTAATTATTTCGAAGTTAGTAGTTGAGTTTATTAAGTTTACTAGCCTAACCACCCGTGTGTTACACGGGTTGGAAAAACTTACATTTCATGTAAATAACAATAAGTGTTTTATGCATGTTAATATAATAAAAAGTTTTTTATTCAAGATAATATAAGACAACAATGTAAAAAGAACATAACGGGTAATAAAATATATTTGCTTATAACGTGATACGTAAAGAACTTTAATACATTGGACGAAATATAAAAATTTTACAAATCTCTAAAAACCTCCTTATACACAACATTTGACGTTTTATTTGTAGTCTCACCATTCTCGTCTAATATAACCATCTTTAATTCATCTCTTCTCGTAACTCGTGACAATTCGACGTAAAGCTCACCATGTGTGAAAAATGGTTGTTTTAAAAACAAACCAACTCTTGATAAAGATTGACCCTGGCTCTTATTTATTGTCATGGCAAAACAAACAGTTAAAAGAAATTGTCTTCTTTGAAACTTAAAAGGTAGCCTCTTATCAGTTGGTATCAATGAAATTCTAGGGATAAAAGTACGTTCTTCAATGTTACTCCCAGATATAACCTCTGCTTCTATAACATGTTTTCATAATGATACGACTTGTAAACGTGCTCCATTACATAAGCCACTTTTTTATCAATTTTTCTAAGAAGCATGACCGGAACACCGACCTTTAACACTAACCTGTGATTGGGCAATCTGCCAAGTTTTATACCATTGAGTATATCTGGAGAATATAAACTGTCATCTAAATTAGAATTTATCATTTTTATTTGACATATAGAATCAGAACTAAGATATTCCATTTCTTCACCCGGAAAAATTAAAAGCAATTTTTCATTTATCTCATAGTGAAAGATAAATCTTTCTCATCCTGTTAAAAAAAATTAAGATCAAAAATCAATAACACAAGGTAATTAAATGTTATAAATTTAAGAATAATCATATTTTTAAAGAAAATGCAATTTGTAGATCTTGAATTGTGATGTTAATTTTTATGTTCAGCTTCTCCTTCTTGGTTCTATAACTTTTAAGTTCTCCAACCTCAGCAATAAAACCGATGACATCTACATTTTATTGTATAAAAATTATTTAGGAAAACTTATCAAAAAATATGAATTTTAATTTTAATTAAAATATATGATACAATGTTAATCGTTTTTACCTAGTGGTTGTTCGTCTGGAAATGTCTTTTCAACAATCTGCTCAAATGATGTAAAAGAGAAACCGTATTCCGAGCCAAAGAAGTCATGACAGATTTTCACTTCAGTGTCTGGCTGGATTCCAATTTTATTTCTATTTTCAACGTGACGGTACTTGGTTTCATTTAGAGCAATTCCAGGTTTGCGAATTAAATAACAACCTGAAGTAATTGATAAATTATTCAAATTGAGAAATAAGTAAGCATAAAATGTTAAACTTAGGAAATCATTTCTTCAAAATGTTACCTTACATTGTTGTACCCTTAAACGAAAGAAGATAAAATATTTATGTATAAATATAGACTGCAAGTAAAGGTAAGTTTTTTAAAATATCATATGAACAAAGTATAAAATTATAGCTTGATCTAACCTCCTCGTCCACAATTATAAACTCAATAGAGCACCAATCTGATGTGTTGTTATACTTTGGCCTTTTCCAAAGCCGAATTATACGAACCTTGATAGTGTAATCACGTCGTGCTATATCCAAATCCTTCAACAAAGTAACCTCAGTTGTCGATATTGATTTTCTTATTAAGAATAATGTAAATGTATGATGCATGATAAGTATGAAATTATAATAAAACATATTAAATATTAATATTACCGGGAAGTTTGAACAATGTTTGATGCCATAATAGTACTATTACAGTAGATAGATCGAAGTGTCCTATTGAAAAATGGTTAGCAATGATATGGAATTTGATGATTTAGTATTAGTACATATATAAGAAAAATGTTTACTAATTTAGAGAAGTAATATACTTTAGTATAGTCTACGGTTAATTTAGCCAATAATTTACTATAAAATTCTTATACGAATCTTCTACTAAAAGTATCCAATGATTCTAATAAATTTAGTTTATATATGTCATACGGTTTGAATTTTAAAGATTAGTTAAGAAATTATAAACTAATTTACGAATGATCGCAGGTATATTTCATTTTCTAAGAATGATTTGCAAGAATATCGTTGATTCTCTTATAATAATTACTTTAGCTAATATAACTTATTTTAAGCATGATTTGAATGAATATATTAATTTAAAAAAAATATTCTAATCTTTTGTAAATATTTTTCTAATATACTTTTAGTATATTTGGTTATATAATGATGACTGAAATCAATTATATTTTATAAATTATTGAAAATATGTACAGTTCTAAAAAATATACATAAATATGAAAAGATATTTAAATATCGTTTTGAATTGTTAATATTAATGTTAATCGAATATAATATTCAAAATAAGTGGTCATTAATTAAGGAAAAAATATAGAGTAAATAATCTTAAGATGTATAAAAAATAATAAGTTAAATGTTTAAATAAGAAGATAACCGTTTGTATTTTTTATATGTTTAAGTTAATGTCTAAGGTTCTTTGAGATTAAACAAAATATATCATCCATAAAAATAGATCTGTGGTATAAAAATCTAAACGAACAAAAATAAATCTTATTGAACATGATATAAAATAATCACATACAACGATTCAAAACATACAAAGGAAAATATGAAAGAAAATAAATGGAGAGGTTAGACACTATACCAGAAGGTTTGAGCTCGTGTAAAACGATTCAATATTCACAAAAAACCATAAGAATTCCTGTAACATAATATGCAGAACACCGAATTATAAAATATAAACACTTAACTAAGTCGTGTGTTGTCGGTGAAGATACAAATCAAATAAGAAAAACAAAAAATATATTAACAAAATTGGCAAAACAAAGGAATATACAAAAGGAATGAATAAATTTTTTTAAAGTTGTAATTATTAAGCGGAACATGTAAAGGATTATGAAATCACAGGTTGCAAGTAGTACCATCAGGTTTATTTCAACTTTTTGTGTTAGGTACCTACAGAAAATATAATAGACAATATATATAGCAAAAAGTATTGCAGTAAAGAAACATATGGAACAACTAAAATGTCAAAAATACACCCCTTCAACTAAAAAATTAAGATAAAAAAACTAAAAAATCTAAGGGTAAAAAATCAAGAGTGCCAATGAACAAAAAACTAGATAGCATTCGATCAAAAGTGTGTAGAAGTACCATCTTTCAAGAACATAAAAGAGGAAATCAATACAACACTATGATGCTATAACTAATGAATCTTACATATATCTCAAAGTACTAACTAACAAAGAAAACATATCTCAACAGAATTGTAAACGTATGAACTTCAAATCACGGGAAATAATTAAGGCTATCGAATCTAGTTACCACAAGATTACATGAAGCAACAACACTCGACTCGGAGATTCGAGTGTAAACGTATGAACTTCAAATCACGGGAAATAAACGATTAAATAAACCAGAACGATTAAATAAACGTATGGAGATTCGAGTGTAACCGTATGAACTTCTAATCGATTGTAAACCTGAACGAATTACCACATTCAACGATTAAATAAACGTATGGAGATTCGATGTAGGATCATATCACGGGAAATCTTAAATGATTACCTTAGAACCATGATGAACTTCAAATCGGAATGATTAGATATTAGATACAGATGAAATCGTATGTTAGATCGAAGAATTGCTTCTTGTGTCGAATTGATGAAAACATGGAGAGTGGCTGTAGGAAAGGTATAATAAAATTAGGGTTACAACTTTGCTTTTGGGCCTATTTAAGTTAACCCGTTTGGATGATGCGTCGGGTTGTATAACCCGCGTGTTTTTTTTTTAAAACACCCTATGGAGATGCCATGTGGACAAACTTTAAAGGAAAAATTGCCATGTGGCAATGCAATTGTTGAAAGGTAAACATGTGGCTGAAATAGGTTTGATTAATTATATCTGAAGATTAGTTTAAGTCTAATTACGAGTTTTGGCATGTATTATCATAAATAGATTTGTTAGGCTATTGTGTTTTGTGTAGTTTTTATTTGTAATAATAGCATTTCTTTTGTTCGATATCGATTCAAGACTAACATGACCGTCCACTTTGCACATCTTAAAGCACCTATGTCAAAAAAGGGTGTAACCATTTTTTATACGAATGTATTTCAAATATACATTGACCAATATTCAAATATACATGGACCGGTATAATAAACATCACATCATTATTCTTTTCACATCATGAATAAATTACACATATTCATTTGAGACAATTTGATGTAACCATATCTTCAAGTTTATGTGAATATATAATCCAGAAAAAGTATAGATCAAATATAGTATTCATTGGCAATCGAAATATTGCCAAATAGCTACAATAGACAAATTGACCAAAAGCTCTTCCTATCTACTACATGTCTACTCTATTCAATAATATAATATTTAAAAGACACTTAACAACACAAATTAATTATTATATAAATCAGTGACCCACTATCAACCTGTCAGACACAGGGTTTTTTATATAAATCATTGGAAGAATTTGTGCATCATTCCAAAGGCTCCAATATCACATCAATCATAAAGAAACCCACCAACCTTTGGTACAAACAAATTTAAAATCCACATGATATCTTAAATTATATTAGTGTGCGGTTATTGGGATACTCCTAAATTATAACCAATCCCCTAGATAATCGGTTGTATAGTCATATACACGTTGTATATGAGGTCGTATGCCTCTATATAGGTCATATACCCCTTCTACCAGTCCCTGAAAATTTTTTCGTAATCAGTATTGAAATTTGTTATGCGTCATATAGCCTTATATGTGTCGTATAAGAGGTCGTATAGGTTATACGAGAAGTATAACTCTCTATCAGCCCCTTAAAAATTTTTATATACAATGTTTTTGATCATATATTTCACGTATAATTTTATACGAGTATAGATGTTGTCAATTTATAATAACCGGTATCCATAACACTTATATTAAAATATGTATTTATTTCACTTTAAAAAGCAATAAGGTGGCATCGCAAAATAAATGTTACTTGACAAGGGTAAAATCGTCTTATTTTAAAAATAGAGAGACAAAGATTGTCCTTGTTGATTTCCCACTCAGCCCTTACCTTTCCAATCATTGTGTCATTGTCTCACCTTCAACTATTTATTATTACCATTATGGTCCTTCAACTATTTATTATTACCATTATGGTCCTTCAACTAATTGTACACATGCGTTTAAGACGATCCTAATTTAAAATGAGAGAATTAAAAAACCTTACGAGTTGTCGATGTCCAATCCAACCACCCCTAAAAAGAAAAGGGACATGATACCCGTCTAAAATGGCTTTACCTTAAGACATATATATAGAATAAAATCAATACTAAATTTAATAAACTCATAATCATAGATTATTTAGTATTATAAAGACATTCTGCAAACAATTGGACTATAAACGTCTTTGGTATTTTCATAAAAAAATTATACACACAAACCTAACACTTTATGCAAGATGAAATTATGAATGCTTTTGAGACACATATCATGGTATAGTCGGTGTCAGTCTTCGTAATGTCAATGAATATATACTTTACGAATAAAACACATGGATATAATAAGATTCGTTTTGTCTATGTGACCATGCTATGTTTACTGTCATCGTTTCGTAATGTCTCATTCCGAAACTAGATCAATCTACCTAGCTACGACGTGGATATGTCCTTTATTAGATATCATTTCTATGCATCCTGAAATCAATAAGGAGTAATCGTCGCAATTTTCCTTAGGTCAATGATCAATTCATGAATTCCATCAAAAGTAATCTTTGTTGTCACAATGTTACACCAACTCTAGCAACAAAGATAACAATATTAGCAACAAAGATAACATTGTTCACCCCCACAACCGAGATAGAGAAACTCCTATTAATTAATTTCTATTTTGGTACAAGAGTTACAATTAAAAATGCCCTTTGAAAGACTATAATAATAGTAATAATAATAACAAACTGCATTTCAAGTTAATGCACACTATCAAACAACAGAAGATCCAAATGACCAAATTTATAATACAACTATTCACACATTGTAATGTACCCCATATGGTATTCTTATGAAAAAAAAAGCCCAACAACATGATCATCACTCAATTCTTTAACGTTAATTCATCATCAACTCATCGGCATCGTCACGGAGACGCTGCCGGAGCTTCGGCAGCTAAGGAACCCGAGCACCCCCCACGACGTTTTCCGGTGATCACTGCTTCGATTCGACATATTATTCTGAACAAACTGCCGGTTCCTGATGCCCCGAAGATCCATCTCCGGCGGAGCCTTCATCGGTGCAAACACGAGATCAGACCACCTTGAAGAAGATGACTTCACACCCAAACTGTTACGATTAGTAATAATATTATTATTATTATTATTATTATTATTATTATTATTATCTTCAGTTGGGTCATATATCAGCTTTGAGCTTCTGTTAAGCTTCTTGTAATCCAGTGAGTAACTGTTTCTCACGAGTTGACTCGGTGGTCCCTTGTTTGTTGTGGTCTTTAACTCGCGCATTGACTCGGATCGCCCCCGGTGAGTTATGTGTCTCTCGTTAGGGTTTAGATTTTGTATAGTTTTGAGTTTGCCTCCGGAGATCATGTCTTCTGCATGAGACATGATCGTGTGTTGTTCTGACAACACACTTGATCGTCCACTACAGAATTCGAATACATCATCAGTCGCTGGTGGAGGCGACTGACACCGGTGGTTGTGATGATCTTCACCATTGGCGCCGTCGTCGTCGTCCTTCGTTAGGGCGAAATCAGCGAGCGAAAGGGTCTCGAGTGCCTCGAGTTCTTGTTGATCATCATCGTTGACGTCCATGTTAAGAAAGTATTGTTGGTGTGTGATTTGGAGTAGATGATGGGGAAATATAAAGTATAAAGGGAGTCAAAACATACTTATATACGTCTACGCAAAAAGAAATTATGTACTATTAATAAGGTTTATTAAAAACAATTTTATATTGTTTTCTTTGTAATTATCCTTTTTATTGTTAAATATAACAATTGATTAATAATATATTGTATGTGTGTGTTTTTTTTAATTTGAATTGAATGTACTTGTGGTTTAAGTAGGAATAAGATAACACAAATAGCATATAGGAATAATAATTTGGCAACGCGTAGCCATCTTCCTTGTGGCATATCTTCACGTCATTTAGCGTATATTTATATTCTTATCGAATATATAATATTTGTTGGTCTAAAACACATGTTTACAAGAATACAAATATATAATAATTAAATGATACACAAAACAAATTTGAAAAAGAATAAGAACAAAGGGTTTGAGTGATATGTAAATTACTAAATGCATCAAACACTTAAAAAATATGTATTATCACTCTATTGTTATACTACAAATTAGACTTACGCAGATGGAACAACCGGCACAACTCGTGTTCTTATTTTCTTTTGAATATTTAATTAAGATTTCAAATATGGATGGTTGTCTCTTAGTAATATATTGTATTTATTTCAAGATAATAATTATTAACTCAAATATAATTCCATCTAGTTTAGTGAGAATTATCAAGGTTTTTGTCCTTGTGTAGTCATGTAATCGTGTGTTTAGAGTTTGAACACTACTATTGGTTTTATTAAACTTTTAAACTTGTAAGAAATAGAAGTGTAGAATAAAACATAATTAATCATATGTGTGTACACGCATGTGTTGTTAGACTTGTTTGTCCTCGTGAGCCTTACGTCGACGTGTTTGTCTTCCTCGTTGCTCATTTTTTTAATATCTATATTAATAACGTTTTGTGACTCTGGTAAATATCTTGATAAGATTTACAATAGTCTCATGGGGTGGGTTGGTTAATTTGCTCTTTCTTATCTTTTTCTTAACTTTGAATGCAATCCTTTTTACATCTATATCTTTAGTAAGACTCATACTTTTTACATCTTATCTTTTGGCTTCTTCATTTCATGACTTTAAAAACATGCAACCTTGGCATGTAGACATCTTGGGATTTTTCTTACCATCTAGTAGTTATGCGAAAACCACATCTACAACTTCCTTTCGTTTATCTTTAGTGTAACGAGATCATGAACAACTCTATAAAACCAAATTTTCTACAAAAGTTTAGTTCGGTTAAGCTATAAATCAGTATGACTTTATAGTAATTATTATGTATAATATTGCAACTCTTAATCCGATGGATGATAGGGAAATTTTGGTATTACATATACACTTTGCCAAATTTGAGAACCTTATTTTTTATGTGAAATTTTCCCATTCTATATACAACATGTGCCTCATAATTAATCATTCATAATACTTCAATTTGTTAATTATTGAAGCTCCCGTTATCACGCTTTCTTAGTGACTATCTACTGAGGCCCTCATGGGATTGACAATTTGACACACTTTTTTTGTTATTTAGGTCCTTTGTCAAAGTTGGACTCTAAATAGACCCTAGAATATAAAATATATTATCGAATCTCTAACAAATAAAATCATTTCTTAATGTTTCTTCTTTCTAACTTTTATGTAAGTTGATTGAAGTTAAAAGTTTATAGACTAATCATCTCCGTAACTTTTTTTAGAACGGAGATCAAACTAACAGACCTTGTGTTTGGAGAGTTACCAAAAGTGCGTAACGTTAACATTATTAGTAATATGCTTATAACTTTCACCGAAACTATAATGCCTTTCACACCTTAAGATGTATTGATAAATAAATATATATGTACTAATATTTTTTAGTTCAAATGGTTGAGGTAGATACTCCAAGCTTCAATAAAATTGATGAAAGTCTTGGGTTCAAATTTCACTTATTTTAATAATAAGGGTTAAAAACATATTTCTTCTTTTATAACTTTTTAATTGCATATATATCCAATCAAAAATTTTAAATGTATATATCCTCTTAGACTAAGTGTAGTGGTTAGCATTAATTTTTTAGTTAAAATGCCACATATATGCCATATCAGTATAACTAATTTTATTAAATCCTATTTTAAATCAAATGTAGTGGTTTTAACTAAATGCAATGATTACTTAATTATATTTTATTTAATATTCAATAAATATAATCACTTTAATTAAATAAAATCATATAATAAAATACTACAACATTTGAAAAATAGAAAAGTTATTAGAATAATAAATAAAATACGATATTTTAAATAAAAAAAAAGATACTTGATATAAATAAGATAATAGAATATTTCAAATAAGCGACTACTCGTTGGCACAATATTTAACATGGATTTCATTCTTCATTCGCTCGAATATAGCATGATGTTCGGCTGGTAAATTAGATAAAGTCTTTTTCGAGAAAAGCAAAATCTCTATCAATTTGTTGTTGTTTTCTAAACCCGAGTAAACGCTCAATTTTAGAATCCAAGCTTTGTATGTGATATATTAGCTTGGAATTTATTTTAGTCGGGGCGGATGATAAGGATCGGGCCTTAGCCTTTGTCTTTGTTTTATCTCTACCAATCAGGCAAACTGTTTCTTTAGGAAGATCAAAATCAAGCTCTTCATTAGTGTCGTTTAAATTTATTTGGGAACGAACATCCGAGTAGCCTTGTGAAGAGTTTGCTTCGTTGATGCTTGGTTTTTTCGCTCTTTTAGTCGAGCCACAGACATTTGGCAGTGGAACGAGATGCCACCTCGTCGAATTTCTCTAACTCCCATGCGCCTCCGCACGACCCCTTTCTAGTGGTGGCCGTCGTCTACGCGGTTCCAGTCGTGACGTTTGAACATGCTCGACTAAAAGTTTTACCCCACACGAACACCTTTAATAATTACCGTTTTATCAACCTCTCAATAATCTAAATTGTTGGGTATTCTAAAAAAATATAAGAAGAAAATTATACATTTAGTTATCAAAAAGTATAATTGAAATTATTAAAAAGTTTAAAATACACATATATATATAAACAAATATGAGAATGGCGCCGTTAACATGTTAACGTGAATGTAAATAGCGCTCTATTTTAATATTATTGTAGTGGCTTTGGCTGCTTGTTGTCTTGCCACATCACTATGTTTAGCGCTCAATTAATTCCCACTATGTTGAGTTTTACAAAACCTCTTAATTGGCAAATTTATTTATTTTCATTAAAAGTAGTTTATATAATGACTAATTTGCCTTTATTTTTACTAAAACTTTATAATTAGAAATTTTTTTCTTACCAACCTTATAAATGACAAATAGATTAAAAGTATATTACCCCCTCTAAAATTCTTTAATAGCATATTTACCCATGTGTAAGTTCTTATTAATTATTTTGGAAAGGTAATATTATCATTACAATAAATTGGGTTTATATGCAATTAAAGATTTTGCTTGGGTATATATGTATTTAAAGGATGTTTACAATGGTATATATACAACTGATCCTAATAATAATAAAAAAAGATGATTTCATGTAGAATCCTAGGTTTTCTCATTTATGGTAAGTTTTCTCTTGCGGGTGGTTTTAGATTCGCGACTGGGATTTCGTACTTGAGCAATGAGCAATGAAAATTATCAGGTGAAATAGTGGCATGTCATTGATATGTTTGTGTAGAGAACAAGAAATTAAGCCCGCTTGTGTGTTCAGTCAGTCGGTACCCATGACATATTTTCTACCAAAGAACCACATGTATGTGGATTACCAACAAGACGAACCTTTAGTAAATTAGAACCTTTAATGAGTAACTTGTAGACAATCTTACATCAGTACGACATTATGCAATTAGCTTCTTCTGCTTATTTCTTTCCTTCTCTATCATCATACTGAGACAAAAGCTAGGAAACATGCCATCTCATCGTTGTCATGATGGTGGCTTGTTGGTGATGGTGGCACATTAACACAATCTATTCATTTAACACAATCTTTCTTAAATAAATGATCTTTTTATATGTCATATATTATAATATTACTAATTACAGATAGTGTATTCAACATAATCTATTACAACTTGAGGCACTACAACCTTTTTAGCGATAAAATAATGATAATTAAATAAAGAAAATTTTAATACTTAATGAGGTTGAAAAATATAACTTAAGTTTACATGTAGTCGTGTCAAGCACTTAGGATAGACAACTTAGGATGCATGTGACTTGTTAAGAAGAGTGACTCGATACAACGTTACACAAGTTAGGTAGTGTTTGAGCTAAATTGATTTGAGTTATAAGTTGGTCGACATGTAAATGGCGCCACGATTAAAGACACATCTAAACAAACAGGTTCAACCTACTTAACTCTTTCGACTCCTATAATGCTTTTAATTTATAATAAGGTTAACAGATCAACACGATACTTATATGACTTGTTTATCAAATGACACAATTTATAAGTAATTAAATTATTTGTAATTTAATATGGATAGTAATATTTGGTCATTAATATAAATATTTAAATTATGTGTGGAAAAAATAATGTATTTATGAGACATAAACACATGTGAAATGATGTATATTCATTTAAAAAAGTTGATATATGTTACGCATGCATCCAAGCATAAGAATACCATTCTAAACGGTAAATGTATCGAGACTTTTGTTTCACCAAATCGATACAAGCAGACAAGCAGTTACCTCATGTACTTTTTCGCTTTTATTAATTCTTTGCATTCACGATAAATTTCTAATTACATTGTGAATTTCTTTTTTTTTCTTATGTTTATGTGAATCTTTTTTTTTTGTTACGTGTGTGCAGATATCATAGGATACTTGTGAATGAAAAGTTACAATAAAACACAATACACACTTCATAATTTTTTAATATTTTTGTAAATAATTATGGGTAAAGAAAAATATAATATTAATAAATATAAAAATATATTTATATAATAAAAGAAAATTTAAAAATAATATTTTTAAGGTAAAGATAGTGACTGGAAAGCTATCGTTAATGCTCTTCGAGATAGAAAGATGGGCGACGAACTGGGCTTGGGCTTTGGTACAGGACTACTAAGAGGTCAGTTGGGCTTCGCAGTAATGGGAAAAAAAGAGATGGCCGTAGTAATAGGCTTGGGCCGGATATATCAGCTAACGATCTATTAATTTTTGGGCCAACTGTTCAGTGATAATTCAAAAACTAAGCCAAGTCGTAGATAACTGTTTTAAAAATAGATACACATAAACTTTTTAAACATAGACACAGATCAATATGGTTTAAAAGTTGACAATTTTTTTAAAACTAAGCTTATGAATTAAAGTCTCACTAAGTATAATTTAGAAACAACTTTCCAATATGAAGCTTATGAATTAAGTCTCACAAAGTGTAATTTGAATGTGTAATCTAATCCAAATAGACCAAGGGTTTTATTAGAATGAGTCTCTAAATAATACAATAGCAATTTTTTTGTTAGTGAACATAAGTGAGCAATAGGTTTAGAAAGATGACCGACCTTAAAAATTACGGGATAACCATTAAAAAAATCATCATTAATCAAGCATGAAACAATTTAACCCAATTCAAACCAACAACGCCAATAGAAGAAACACCATCATTCATAAATCCAATTCATTTCAGTATATCATTATTTCTTATCACCAGTAGCAACGATCAAATGCAACCTATTAAACAATACATGATCATCAATGCAACAAATTAGGGTTAAATGTCAGATCCACATATAATAAAACAGATCAAAACTAAAAGATCCAATTCAATGTTAACAATTGCAACAGCAATCTATTACAACTAAACTAACCTCACATCAACATCATCAATTACACATATCATCGCTTCAAACAAACAAACAATGCATCTTTCTCAACCACCAAATCCGTACAGCGTACGGCCTTGACGCTTCAACGCATAAACAACATCCATCGCCGTAACAGTTTTCCGACGAGCATGTTCAGTGTACGTCACCGCATCACGGATAACATTCTCAAGAAAGATCTTCAAAACCCCACGAGTCTCTTCGTATATGAGCCCACTGATACGCTTAACGCCACCTCTTCTCGCGAGTCGCCGGATCGCAGGCTTCGTGATGCCCTGAATGTTGTCACGGAGAACTTTCCGGTGACGCTTTGCTCCGCCTTTGCCCAAACCCTTGCCCCCTTTGCCTCTTCCTGACATTGTTGCAGTTGAAGATGATTGTTTGATGCTTTGATTTCTGTTTGTGGTTGAAGGTTTTGTGTGTTTGTTGTTGATTGTTGTTTGTGTGTATATATATGGGTGTGGTGGTGTGGGGGGGTTTTGTGTTTTTGGGAGGGGTGTTTTGGTCCGTTGATTGGATGGGATGTTGGAGATTGGGTACCGTAGGATTGTGATCCGTGTGAGGAGAATAAGTGGTTTTTATTGGCTCAATTTTGAGTGTTCGGATCCAAATTATGTTCAGTTTAACATATATGATGAAACATGTTCAATCTTTAACCTATTAAAGGGTGGACTGGTGATTATCCAAATTATGTTCAGTTTAACATAGTATGTTCACTTTTGCTTGATCTTGATCTCTAATGATGTTATGTAGAAGTTGAATCACAACTCTCTTCTCTTGTTTAATTCTCTTGTTAAATTTTGATTTTCTCAAATGATGTGACAATATGATAGTAATCAGTGTAGTGAGAGCAAGATTGGACCGAGCGGTCCAACCAAGAATCGCCATGGGCACCAGTCGGATCAGGTGTAGTTCGTTTTAGAGGCATTGAACTGGTCAGTTTATCCTGAAGCGGCGGTTGAAACCGGTTGAACCGTGAGGTTGCACCGGTTGGATCAGTTTTTTCATATTATTGAAATTTTTAGTATTTTTATACATATATATATTCATTAAAATAGTTATAATTTTATCTGGTTCTCATAACCGATCTGAGCAGTGAACCAATAGGGTGTCCGCTTCAATGTCTGATCCGGTTCAAAAAACATTGATAGTAATAAAAGGGATATTTATATATGATTTACTAAGGGGTTGTTTGTTTATGTCTAACCAGGCTGACCCGGCTGACTCGGTCAGGGGTCAGCCCGTTTGATACTCGCGTGAAGCCAGCTGACCGGGTCATTTCTTCTGACCCAGACCTAAAAAAATAATCCGCTGACCCAAAATCTCCACCTCCTTCTCTCTATTGCACACCACCAACACTGAGCGCCTCCCTCCCCCTCCCCCTGCGCTCTCCCTCCCGAAGCCCTACGCTCGATTGGCCA
>BJCM01207029.1:0-11353 GCA_018326385.1 Flaveria bidentis
TAGAATATTGATGTGGTTAGTACGTTATGATCCAAGTCGGGTCATACCCAATAACAAGCTTAGCAAACACCAATTAATATTTAATTGATGATATGATCATGCAATTAAATAATTACACCAATTTAGAAAATGGGTTTTCTAAATAAGTTGCATATGAGATTGAACAACTTATAGGGATATTTTGTTCATGGATATTATTTGTAATGTTGTTTAATTTAGTTAAATAACATCAAATAATAAAAGTGTGTATGAGTTATATAAAATTAAAAGGTTAATTATATAACTATTAAAACAACTAGTTTATTAAAAATTGGAGATTGGTTTTGGGGGGAAACCCCTCCCTTGTACAACTTTCGGCTGCCCCTTATTGGGTAGGGGTCTTTGTTGTTTTCAAGTCACCATACTCCAAGAACAATATTCACACTCCAACTCTCTCTCTCTCATACATGAAAAAGACCAAAAAGAACAAACTTTCTTCCTTTTCTTGAAGATAATCAAGGCCGGAAATCGGTTTTCCAGCAGCTTACTCAAGGCTGAAAATCGGTTCTCCAGCAGCTTAATCAAGGCTGAAAATCAGTTTTCCAGCAGCCTTCTTGGTCGTTTTGGGTGTATAAATCCTAGCAAGAGTGGTCTTTTCTTGATGCTTGTGGGTATGGATGCTTGAGGTGACCTTTCCTTGGTGTTTTGGTCATTCAAGAACCTCATCATCTTCACTGAAAATCGTTTTTTCTGCAGCTGCACAAACGGTAGTTTGTATGTTATGTTTTGGTTGTTTATTTCTTCTTGATAGCTAGTTCATATACATATAAATGATCCTTATGTTCTTGGTTTTGTTGTTGTTATGATATGAACCTTAATTTTCAGATTACAAATGAACATACTAAGGTTTTATTCCGCTGCATTTTCATATTTTAAATGGTTAAACTAGTTTGTTTTGGTCCAACAAACCCCAACATATCCAACAGAAAGTGAAAAGTTGACAAAGTTCACTTTTTCAAATAGCTTGAACACAATTCGTTAAGTGTTTCTCAGTTTTGTGATCAAAAACATCAAATTCTCTTCATAGAACATGAGTGCATTATCCTCAAACCAGGGATGACAATTCCTCTAGAATTGGTGCTTCTTCGATCTCACAGGAATGGGGATATGTACAAGCTTGATATGAACAATGCTTCCCCAATGTGCGAAGTATCATGCTTTCTTTCCAAAGGTGATGGTGATGAGTCAACACTATGGCATAAACGAATGTGTCACGTAAATTTTAAGACAATGAATAAATTAGCTAAAAATAACTTGGTACATGGTTTTCCTAAAAATGAATTTTTCTTCAAAAATAGTTGTGTTGCATGCCTGAAAGGGAAGCAACAAAGGGTATCTCATAAATCCAAAGTTTGTAACTCTATCACCACTTTATTACACTTATTGCACATGGATCTATTTGGTCCCACAAGTATAATGACCATTGGAAGGAAATCATACTGCCTTGTGATTTTTGTTGATTTTACAAGATTTAAATGGGTATTCTTTTTAAGATCTAAAGATGAAACTACTGAAATGAAAAGATCTTTTATTTTTGAAATAGAAAATCAAATTGATCACAAGGTTAAGATAAATTGAAGTGATCAAGGGACTGAGTTTAAGAACCTCGTTCTTGACTCATTCTGTAACTCAAAAGGGATTGATAGACAATACAGTGGTCCCAGAACTCCTCAACAAAATGGTGTTGCTGAGAGGAGGAACATGACACTTATGGAGGTTGCTCAAACTATGCTAGCTTATACCAAACTACCTCTAAAATTCTGGCGAGAGGCAGTCAACACTGCATGCTATGTGCAGAACAAAGTTCTTGTAGTTAAGCCACATGGAAAAACCCCTTATGAGCTATGGAACAATAGGCCACCGTTCATTGGCATTCAAAGGTCCTTTGGCTGTAGGTGTACCATACTTAACACAAAGGACAATTTGGCAAAATTTGCTGAAAACTCAGATGATGCTATCTTTGTTGGATACTCCTCTAGTTCAAAGCTTATAGAGTTTACAACATCAAGAATCAACAATTTGAGGAATCATCCAACATTGTTGTAAATGAGCATATTCCTTGTGTTAGGAGGAATGGACCTGATCATATTTTCGACTTAGAATTGTTTCCAAACTATTCTAAACCATCTTGTGAGAATGTTTCAGCTAGAATAGGTACTCAAGGAAATTCTGAAGATATCCAATTGTTTGAGTTTCCCAGACCTATTCCAAGTTCTCCAAGAGCTACAACAAATCAAGCTTCCACTACTGGTAGATCTGACTATATAACTATCTCATGTGATAGTGGAGCTTCAACCAGTGATTCACCTGTTGACCCTCAAAGTTCATCAGGTGACCCTGCATAACACCAATCTGATGGAAGTAGCATCTTGACGGAACATGCAAGTGTTAATGTTGCTTCATAGCCAATAAATGATGATGTTTCTCATTCATTCAATCAGTCCTTATTGAATGAGTTTGAAACAACATCTGGATAATGTGTTCTAGCTCCTAAGCAAAATATGTCCAATCTAGATTTATCTTTGCAACTAGAAGTGATTCCTTGACTAAGAATTCATAACACTCATCCAGTTGAGAACATCATAGGGGATGTCTCTGAAGGTGTGAGAACAAAAGGACAGACTCATCATGGGAATGTCTGCTTGAACACATGCTTCTTATCCCAGATGGAACCCAAGAAGGTAGAAGATGCCTTGAACGATAGTAGCTGGGTTGAATCGATGCAAGAGGAGCTACTTCAATTCAAGAGACAAAAGGTTGGAACCTATGGTCCGCCACCATCTGGTCAAGTACCTATAGGCACAAAATAGCTTTTCAGAAACAAGAGAGATGATAGAAGCTTCATTATCAAGAACAAGGCAAGATTGGTGGTTCAAGGATACACTCAAGAGGAGGGAATCGATTATACTGATGTCTTTGCACCTGTTGCAAAACTTGTGGCAGTTAGGATCTTCCTTGCCTATGCTGCATCCAAGAATTTCACCGTCTACCAAATTGATGTCAAGTGTGCCTTTCTGTATGGGGATATAGATAGGGAAGTCTACGTGTGCCAGCCTCCAGTATTTGAACACCCACAACACCCTAACAATATGTGCAAATTGGATAAAGCTCTATATGGGCTGCACCAAGCACCTAGGCTGTGGTATGAGACTTTGTCTCAGTTTCTTCTGAAGAATGGTTACACTAGAGGTACCATTGATAAGACTCTTTTCATAAGGAAGTTTGGAAAGGACATCTTGCTTGTTCAAGTCTATGTTGATGACATCATATTTGGTTCCTCAAATGACCAAATGTGTAAAGACTTTGAAAGCATCATGAAGAAGAAGTTTGAGAAGTGTTCCATGGTAAAATGTACTTTTTCCTTCGAATTCAGGTAAAGCAAATGAAGGAAGGGTTCTTCATCTATCAATCTAAGTATGTCATTCACATCTTAGAAAGATTCAACATGAAAGATTACAAGTCAGCCAAGACACCCATACCAAAAACCATAATCTATGTCCTGACACTGAGGGGGTGGATAGTGATCAACATCAGTATAGGGCAATTATTGGTTCTCTGATGTATCTCACAGCAAGTAGACCTGATATCATGTTTGCAACTTGCATTTGTGCAATATATCAGGCTGCTCCAACGGTGTCTCACCTAGCTGTTACCAAGAGAATCCTCAGATACCTCAAAGGAGCACCTAAATTAGGTCTTTGGTATCCAAGGAACAACAATTTTAATCTCAATGGATACTATGATAGTGACTATGGTGGTTGCAGTATTGACAAGAAATCAACATTAGGTGGATGTCAGTTTCTTGGTGGATGTCAATTTCTTGGTGGAAGGATCATCTCATGGCAGTGCAAGAAACAATCTTGTGTCTCTATATCAACTACTAAAGCTGAATACATTGCTGCTGCAAGTTACTGTGCTCAGCTGTTATGGATTCAGAACCAGATGATAGACTATGGATTTAACTTTATGAGCACTCCTATCCATAATGTCAATAACAGTGCTATCTCCATCATTGAAAATCCTATGAAGCACTCCAAGACAAAACATATTGATATGAGGTATCATTTTATTAGAGATATTCATGAGAAAAATCTAATTAAGCTAATCAAAGTTGATTCAAATAAACAATATACTGACTTGTTCACCAAAGCTTTTGATAAACAGAGATTTAAGTATCTCATTACAGCCATTGGGATGATAAACATTGATTAGTCTACCCCTTTTGAAAACTTTTTTATCATGTAATGTCTTATGTCAATGCAATCTATGCCCTATTACAAAAGATCGCTCTCTGAATTTTTTACTAAATATAAATTCTTCTGAAGAGGAATTAACCCTCGGAAGATGTTTTACATATCTTCCGAAACAAAATTCCTCCAATGATAATTTTCTTCTCGGAAGAGTTTTTAGTCTCGGAAGAGTTTTTAGTCTCGGAAGAAGCGATTGCTTACATATCAGATCTGCTTATGAAAACTCTCCATTTGGAAAGTAATCTTTACTCTCAGAAATAGAATTCTACCTTCGGAAAAAATATTGCCTTCGGAAAAAATATTGCCTTGGGAAGACAAATTACCTTTGGAAGTAGTTTATACTCGGAAGAAAGACTATATTGTGTAACAAAAATCTTTTGGGCCTCACACTGTAAAAAGTAAATATTTTGTTAATGATGTCGGATTATTTAACTATACTAAAACCTTACCGCTCCTGTCACATCTCCGACTAAAACATCACATCATCTTATCCAAACCCCTTCTACTACCATTTCACCCTCTTTTAAATAATCTCGACTATTCACTTTCATCTTCTTACCACATTTACTGCCCTAAAAGCTTTCGTCATTCTCAATTTACCAAAGTCCAAACTCATCCACTTTAACGTGTTACAAATGGCACTTAACCCTCAACATAATCAAGTCGCACTTCTTGATTCCTCAAGAGATGCTGACTTCTCTGAAATCATTTCCTTTCTTACCAAATCATCTTACTACACTACCTTGACTATTAATCTTACCATGTATTTCAATCATATGGCTGAATTTTGGGAAAATGGTTAGATTAAAACCCTAAATGGGGATCGTGTAATAAGATCGAGCATTTGTGGCCAGGAGTTAGTCATTACTAAACAAATCATAAGGGATCATCTCGAGCTTCATGATGAGGGTGCCCCCACGGAGTTTCCCAAAGCAGATTTGGACAAAACCTACACCTAAATGGGATATGGTGGAGACGTCAGCAGGTCCACAGTCTACAAGTTCAACTTCTCATACAACTAGAAGTTCCTGTTGCATGTCGTTCTTCATCGCCAGTTAAACAAATATGGGGGATGGGATCAAATTCCATACAAACTAGGGTGCCTAGTTCATGGAATGGTGAGAAGCCTTAGATTCAACTATTCAAGATTTGTGCTAACCAATATCATGGGAAATCTCCAGCGAGAAACATTCTTTATGTTTCTCAGATTTCTCCAGCACATAATCAACTGTGAGCTGGACCAGAGTCAGCTTGTCTGTGCAGCTGCTCTTAGTGACCCTCAAATGAGTTTGACCATCTTCAAAAATTTGAAGAAAGTGTCCACTAATTTCACTGGAAGATACACTACTCTGCTTCCAGGTATGACTGAGCAAATCTCTCCTGGTGACAGCCGTGTTAATCCCACTAGTGATGAACCCACACTAACAACTGCCATCACATTGCCAAACTGACCTTCTCCTCCCATCACCATCACATATCAAAGACGCCCAAATGAACTCTTGTTCAGTCTCCTTTGATTGAACAAGCTCCTCCTGTTCTATCCAAAAGGACTAGAGTGGAACAATGGGCTCCCATGAGGTCTCACCATCCTTCATATTTGACCTCAATATGGGTATGGAGTCTCATCAATCTCAAACCCATGAGCCCAAAACCCAAACTAAAAGCCCTTAGGGAGAGTATCTATGCTCCTCTGAGCAGCCAAAAAGGGACAACCCCACCATATGCTTAATGCATGTAGACATTGATCAAGGTCTCGGGTCATTAGGTTTAACCTCTCTATCCTTTACTGACCTTCTCTTCAAAACTGATGAAGAGATTACATCTCATCTCTTCATGGCAATGAAGTTGATCTACAACACTCTCTCAAAGATCAACAGAGCCTAGAGAGACCTCTTATCTCTAGCCCCCATTAACAAACCTTTACTGAGGTGAGTCCCACTGTTGTGGAGGGGAGTCATGCAGATTTAGTTGCCACTATAGTAGGTGCCTCAATGGACCTTCTAGATAGTGCAAACATTTTTGAGACTGAATATGCGGCAACCATGCCTTTTGATGAGTCTGAAAGAGACATCATTAAACAAAGGAAACCAGGGTGCCAAGAAACCACATCTGGTGGTGAGGGTGAACATATTACGTATGTTACCTCATCTCCCTATGATTCTTCCAAAGAAGATGAGTGAAGTCTACAACTCACCATTCAAGACCTACTTTCTAAAGTCTCAAATGTTGAATCCAAGCTTAGGACTTTAGAGGATAGGTCCGCCACTCAGCAACTTGAGATTGACAGTCTCAAGGCTCAACTAGCTGAGAAACAGATTGTGAGATCTGTTAGGCATCTACCCATTTAGGTCTCCTTGACCTCTTCCTCCAACTCATCTAGCTCTGAAGATGATCCTACCAAAAAGGGGGAGAGTGTTTAGAGACAAATAACTGAGGAACTACTTAGCCAAACTTCAACTTCAAGATATTCGGCTCCCATTGCAACTATCTTTACTGAACCATCCGAAGTTGTACTGTAAATAGACCCAAAGATGCACAGAGATCTCTATTGGCTCTTCTCTAAGTTCCTATTAAGATCCTCTCTAGATCAGCCTAGCCCTAATGTGGCTATAATGTACTTTGGAGCTGAAGAGCTTTAGAGGTTAATGCACCTTCTACCGCTATGGAAGAAGTTGGTCAACCTAAGGTCCAAATGGAACCTGAGATTAAATTCAAAGGGGAAATGAGGACTGATGGATCAACAACCAAAACAGTTGGGACAGATATTGCATTCCCTGAAACTTCCGAAGTTGAAGTCAAAGCCTCGGAAGAACAAACTAAATCTTTCGAAGTTGAGATGGATGTTGCGGAAGGACTGTTCTCCTTTTTCGAGGATCAAATAATCATAGATGCAATTCTAGAGCTGGCATCTAAGGTGAATAGTGAGGACTTTCTCAACCAACTTCTAGCTCAGACACCTTGACTACCTTTCTTACAATCTGAACCCTCCTTCCAAAAACCACCAAAGTCAAGCACTTCCAAAGATGATAAATGAAAGAAGAAAATGACTGTGGAAGAGCTTTAGGAGGAGGAGAGGATCGAAAAGCTTAAAAGAAAAGGTAGACTTCCAACTGGGAAGTTGTTAGCTGCCAGTTACAAAGCAGCTGCAACCAACCAGGAGGCAGTCAACAACAAAAAGAGGGTAGAGATCATTGACAGGCCCATCAAGGTTGGAGCTGCCAATGAAGACATACTCCTTCTACCATTAGAGGAGTTAGTAGAGCGGGTAAAGGCAACCAAGTTGTAGAATGAACAATAGAAGGAAGCAACATGGTTGGCCTTAGACGAGCAAAGAGAAAGAGAAAAAAAGGAAGTTGATCTGCAGCTCTGAAGGGAAAGGATATCTTTCCTAACCTCCAAAGGTTTCTCTCTTCAAGAACTATCTTCGCATAATGATGATACGATCCTATGGCTTTTCAACAAAGAGCATGATGAACTAGAGAAAGAGAGAAAAAGAGCTGCAAGAGAGAAGTTGAGGGTAAAGAAGAAGAAAGAAGAAGAAGCTAAGGTCACTGCGACCAAGAAGATAGGTGAGAAAGATTGAATGAAAGACTATCTTCGGGCTCACAGCTTCTCTGGTAGGCAGGTAGGACCTATGTCCGAAAAGACACTTCAACGAATTGCCAGCGAAATCAAGGCTGACATTCGTATGGTAAAAAGGAAAGAGATGTATAGAAGAGAACAGGGGATCATCTTCAAGCCAACCACTCAACCCCAACCTAAACCAATTCCCTCTCCATTCCACATCAAGCTGAACCCTACACACCTGAACCTACATCACTATACTTACCTACTTCCTCACCTCAACCACCCAAACTATCAATCCTCCAACCTATTACCACTCTCAAAAAGCAGAACACCACAACCTTCCAAACCATCCCCTCAGCCTTCCAAACATCTCTCCTTAGAAGAGTTCAAGGCAATCAAGACAAAGCACACAAATTGCACAACCTTGAGCGACATCTTGTGTGAGGAAGACTCTATCAAACTGACTTATGTTGATGGATCTTCATGTTCCCTCACAAGAGATCAATATCTTATTCTACCCAGAGGACCACTAGACCATCCTGCTAGACTTCTTGATATCAACTCTGACTCCTTAAATAAAGAAGAGAAGAAGCTGAGAAGAAAGTTGGTGACTCTACTGGATACAAAGAAAAGGGATAAGATTCCTAGTCAGCCTCTTGTGCCAAGAAAGAAAATCATCCAGTGGAGGTTTGATGAATCCTCTCACAACTTTGTTGTGGAGAGAGAAATGGTGAAAGCAACAGGCAGAATGCCTCCTCTTTGCTACACTCTAGCAGATTTGACATTGCTAAGTTTACAGAGAAACCATTCTCCAATCCCTCCAACTCCAAAACTGCTGCTCACATCAGAAGTCACCTTAGCAGCCTTCATCTTGCTGAGCTAAACGCAAGAGCAAAGATTGAAGAGGAGTTGAAACTAAGAGAGAAGGAAGACAAGGAAAGGTCAACCACCAAAGGCACAACCTTTCTATAGATGGTGGAAGGCCCGAATTGGAACCCATAGTTAGATGGGAGTATGACTACAACTTCAGTCAACTAATTCTTTTCAGAGGGACCCAACATAGGGTGCACATCATTCAGAGTGACAGACTGGATGTCCTGTCCACTAATGATTTATACAAACTTCTCAGCACTACGTCTAGGAAGAACAAAGAAATATATAAATATTTGTTTTCCCTGGTGCTGAAAGTATTGAGAAGCAGAAACAAGTGAGGTTTTGGTAGCATTATCCTAGGGGATTTTGTTGGATCAAGAAGAAGGCTAGTGCAACAAAAACTAAATCACTTAGACTATCTTGGTGCATCTAATAAAAGACATTTGAAGCTATGTGTGGAACTTCCGAAGGAAATATAGTTCTTCCAAAGACAAAGTGCAAGATTAACTTCCGAAGACAAACTCTACTTCTGAAGTTTAAGTGTTCACTTTTAATGTTCAAGACTTAGAAGAAATAAAAGACAAAGACTTCTGAAGTATGAAGAAAAAAAGAAGTCCTCAAGCCTCGGAAGAGGTAGCCTCTTCCGAAGTTTAAGTGGCTTCGGAAGAACTTGTTCTTCTAAAGCCAACTACCCTTCGGAAGACACTACTATGAACTAGTGGACATAAGTATGGTGTCTCTGACACTCCACTGCAGACATCTGATACACTACATGGTGTTTTCTCAAAAGCCATGTAGTTGACCATACTTTATTCCACTGTTCACGTTTATTAGTTAGCACAGTTTCCAAGTTTAGTTGGTGACAAAGGTAAGTCATGGACATGTCATGAATACCATATCTTAGATAAGACATTATCTAAGATACCTTAAACTATAGCTTTGTAGTATTTGGTTTAGTTAGAGGATTCCAGCTGGTATCAAAGTATATCCGGCTGTAGGTAGTATTATATATAGTTTCTCATTGTAACTCATGTAATATGCTTGTAAGAGTCGTGTAATAATTTTGAGTTAAGAAGCAATATATGCATGTACCTTGAATATTATCTGTTTGTCTTCATTGTTACTTATTATATTATTATCAACTCTTAAGAGAAACTTTGCTTCATCTGATCCGAGTGTAGTATAAGTGAGTTTGAGAGAAAAACCAACTGTTAAGTGACAAATACCGATCTTGGAGACTCTGAAAAACAAAAAGCAGCTTTTGCAACTTTCAGCTCAAGTTTTCAAGCTTACCTTGGAAGCTCATTAACCTTTGCTAACATTTGCTAACAGGATTCGGAAGAACTACATCCAGATGTAGTAGAGGAGATGGACCTACAATGGCAAATGGCATTGATTGCTTATAGAGCCAAATAACATCTGAGGATAAATAAGAATTTGGCTGCTGCAAGTAAATCATCAAAGATTGGTGTTGATAAGTCAAAGGTGAAATGCTTCAAGTGCAATCTCTATGGACACTTTTCTAGAGAATGCAATCAACAATCAAATCCCGTGTCAGCACACCATCAACGACATCAGTCTTAGCAAAAATCATCATCTCGAAGACCCTTCGGGCAACCACAACTAACAAACTCATCCCCACCAGCCACTAATACATCAGTAGGAACACATAACTCCAAAGAAACTGGGCTGATCAATCTTCAAGATGGAACTTGTGACTAGATTATGTATGAGAAGGAAGTTTTGGAAGAAAATCAAGCTTTAATGGCTCATATGGAAAACAAAGTTCCACCCATGGCTAGTGAGGTAAGAGATAGGTTATGTTCATCCATATGTATTGAGGAAGCTGAAAGATATAGAGTCCATGCTCAACAATTGGCTGATAAAATTAAAGAAACTGTGATTTTGAATGAATCTCATGTATGAGAACACAAATTATATCAAATAAAATTTAACTCTTTACAAATGGATTTAGAAAAATTAGTTTCAGAAAATTACAGTTTAAAGTCACAAGTTGAGCATCTGACCACTTCCTTAACTAAATCCGTGGCTGATCATGCATCAACTAAAGTGAAACTTTAGAAGTTTTAACTTTCATCTTAACAGTATGAGAACTTATTAAATTCTCAAATTGAATCTAAGAATAGGTCTGGGTTGGGATATAATGTTGTGGCACCTCCTATAAACAATAATTGCACACCTTTTCCTGAATCAATGACAAATAACTTGTCAAAACAT
This sequence comes from Flaveria bidentis, assembly GCA_018326385.1. Lineage (NCBI taxonomy): Eukaryota > Viridiplantae > Streptophyta > Magnoliopsida > Asterales > Asteraceae > Flaveria > Flaveria bidentis. Next base: position 10,968 of record BJCM01207029.1, read on the forward strand.
TTTGTGCCAAGCACCAAGTTTGAATCAAATTCTAATCAACAAGATATTCAAAATGAATGTAAGGTGAATGAAACTAAGTCTTCTGAATCAAAAAAGATAAATGAAAAGGATTCAGAATTTGACTTTGTTGGACCAAAAGAACCAATGAGCCAGATCAGAAAAACCTTTTAAGTCCCACAGACATCATAACAACTGAAGAAGTCTACATCAGCTGAAGACAACGGCTGAAAACATCAGCCGAAGACAACAGCTGAAGACAACGGCTGAAAACATCAGCCGAAGACAACAGCTGAAGACAACAGCTGAAGACATCAGCCGAAGACAACAGCTGAAGACAACAGCTGAAGACAACAGCTGAAGTCAACAGCTGAAGACATCAGCTGAAG
>BJCM01207037.1:0-10448 GCA_018326385.1 Flaveria bidentis
TGCTATAATGTAACCTCCAGCATCTCCACCAAAAGCAACCGGCCCTCCATCAATTTTTTCAAATTTTTGGAGTAGTGACGTATTGCCTGTCATGTGCTTGGAATAACCACTATCAATGATCCATACATTTTTGTTTATCTTGTGTTGTTCCTGGATAAAATAGATGGTTAGTTATATTTGAAAACCCAAGCCTTATTGGTATAGGGTTTATCAAAAGAAATTAAAGACAATGCAACAGTAATAGATCCTATAGTCATGTTTTGAGGATCATTTTCTAATGTTGATGGAGAAGTTTTAGTCACTTGGTCTTTCTTTGTCTTCTACACCATCGTTGTAAGCTTAGACTTAACCTTGAATACTTCAGAAGTTTTGCTGACTTCAAAAGTTTTGATGACTAGACATTCGGAAGATCTTGCCAACACTACAACAAGCTTTAGTGCTTCGGAAGTATTCCTTTCTTCCGAGACCAAATATACTTCTAAATGCAATTTTCCATTTACCTTCATCTTTATTTTGGAGCTTTAGAAAGGAAAAGTATTTCTTTTCAAAGCTTTCTTCTTCATGGAACTCTTAGAAGTCTCTTTCTTGGTCCTATGGATAGAACCTTTTGGATTGTAAGGACAATCTTTGGCAAGATGAGAGGTACTCTCACACATGAAATTATCCATTTTCTTCTTCTAAAGAGCCTTCTTTTGTGAACAAGGTTGAACTTAATCACTTTCCTTCTCCATATTCATCTTTGTAGATGTTGTAGAAGTTCCTTTAAGATGACATCTCCCTTTGGAGCTGGATGCTGCAGGTTGTGTAGCAGTAATAGGCAACTGATCAGCCTTCTTCTTGTTACTGGGATGAGTTGGACATAAACTAGAACTCCTGGTACTAGAGTTTAAGTTAGTGTCTTCAGTCTTCACCACCTCAAATCTTACATAGATAAAAACATGTTTTTGATTAGAATTAAAGGTGGTTAAGATCTCTTGAGCCTTCTTTTCCTTCCTCTTACTCTTCCTGATCAAGTTCTTTCTCATAGACATGGTCATCCCAACCTTCTTACTCTCCTCAAAAGGATAGTGACCCTTCTTAAAATCCTCTTCTTCACTCTTCTCAGATGAATTCTTCACTATCTCTTCTTTATCCTCTTCAGTCATAGGGTCTATCAGTGGAAGCTCATCTTCACAAGTTCCACACCTAGGGAGATCTTACAGACAAGATTGTGTGTGGAGGAGCTATCTCATAAGATCCTAGTCCCTGCTTATTTTGGTAACAAACTTTTGCTTGCAAGGATAAGGATATGATGTTCTTGAAGGTCTCTTCTTCAAGAACACATTTTTCTACCGTAGTTTTTCTGATCACAAGCTCAGCTTGGCATTCAGTCAACTTAGTTATGAGGTCTTTGATTTGAGTCCTGTAGTTGGTATGCTCATGTTTAAGAGTTGAAACGGTTTTCTCTAAGTCCTCTATCTTTAGTTTATAATCATTTTCAACTCTTTTAAATAGATTTTAAGATATTTAAGGACTCAAGATCAAATCTCATTTCTAAGTTATAGAACCTGTATTTATTAACTTTAACAATACATTCAGGTGTACAAAGATGTTCCAATACTTGTGCTTCATCATGGTTAGCTATTAATGCTTGGTTTAGAGATGAATTTTCCACCTAAAAGCTCTAGTCAAAGCTTCCTTCTTCAATAGCAACTGCAGCTCGCTACTTAGGCTTCTCATTCTGGGTGGCTTTTTCAGTGTAGTTTGATCTGGCTTATGCTTGGCCACCATTTGTCCTTGATACCTTGCATTTTCTTTCAAAATGACCCATTTGGTTACAGTTGTAACACTTAACTTTGCTTTTTTCCAGCCCAAACTTTACACTGGTTGCATTGCTTGGAAAGTTCTTCCTTATCTCTTGTAGAACTTCTTGGCTCTATGAGTGAGAAGAGTCATTTGCTGAACTATCTCCATGTACTCCAGATCATCTGGATGAATAAAGTTGTTTGTGCTTTCATCAGAAGACACAAAGGCATGTGAAGAGTTTGTCTCTTGGAATGGGCTTCCTTGAGTGTAGCTTTCTTTTGGTGTCTCCAGAAAAGTGATGAAATATAAGATGATGTTGTGGTTCTATTCTATCCCTTTCAACCACATGGAGGATTGAACTCAGTTGATTGCTGGAGTTACCAGATGAACTTTGCATGTTCATCTCCATCTAGTATCCACTGAGAAAACCATACAACTCTCTTAGAGTAAGAGTCTTAAGGTTCTCAGTTCTCTTGATAACAACACAATAATGTGTCTATTTTCAAGGAAGAGAGGACATGAACTTAATTACAATGTCTCTATTCTCAAGAGTCACTCTAACATCCATTAGAGTGTCCATAATCTCAACATACCTGAAGTATTATTGAGTCATGGTCTCACCTGATTTGTAGGTGTTGGGGTTCAACAAATACAAATACAAGACAAAGTCATCATCAAGACAACTGGAAAAGTCAAAATTAGGTCATGATGTAATATTAGTATAAATAGACCCACTAGTGCATTTTTGCAAGTGTGGCTTTTGTGTGTGTGTTTCTCATGGTGTAAATCACCACTTAAGGAGAAATCCTCTCCTTCGGGTGGGTTTGATTTCACCAACCATCTATGATTCTCATTGTAATTTGTTTATCAACATCAATGAAATCATAACATTATTATTATCTATCTATTTGTTCTTTGATTCACACACGTCCACCCATCTTAATTTTGATTTCCAGATCTGAACATCATGAATCCTAAGATCCAAGCTCAATGAATCAAAAGTATTGATTTAGCAGTAGGTGAAGTTCTCAAACTACTTCTTCAGGAGATCCTTCTTGTTCTCCTTGGCTTCAGTTGACCCTAGGGCAGTTCATGAACCAAACCAAACCGAACACAGCTCTGCTCGAATTTGATTCGGTTTCAAACCGAGCTGCTCAGTTCGGTTCGAATTTACAAATTCGAGCGCACACTTCATGCTCGAACTCGGTTTGGTTTTAAACCGAGCGCTCAATTTCGCTCGATTTTGCTCGGGTTTGCTTGGTTTTGTTTTGTTTTGTTTATAATTTTAAGCAAAACTAATAATTTATTCAAAAGTTTCAACTTTGAAGTTCTAACCGTAGAATATTCGTCAATGCTTGTACAAATGTTCTTTAATAACCAAATTATAAAAAAATATCTAACCTCAAGATATCGCGATTAGGAACAACTGAAATATGTTAGGCTTCGAACAAGGTTAGACTTCTCACTTCGAAGGCGGATTGTCGAAGGTGGGATGCGCGATTAGACTATTGCAAGTCGGCCAAAGGTCGGGGTCGCATGTTAGAGTGCTAGTGGTCGGGGGTTACATGTCCGATTGCTAGAGGTCAACGCCTCGATAATTGGTAAGGAGGTGGGGGATACAAGAACGGCTAGAAAGTGGTGATGGGTGGAATAATGAAAGGATTGAGATGTTAAGTGATGATTAAAAAATAGAGGTAAATAATACTGATAAGTGGTAAGTGGTAAATAACTAAATAGATTAAAAAATAGTGGTAAGTGGTAAATAACAACATAGATTAAAAAATAGTGGTAAGTGGTAAATAACTACATAGATTAAAAAATAGTGGTAAGTGGTAAATAACTTAATAGATAAAAGAATATATAATATATAAAAACTAAACTAAAAATTAATTTGAGGGAAACGGAGCGAGCGACGAGCGAGCACACCTTTGCTCGTGCACGGTTCATTTTCAAACCGAACCGAGCCGTTCGGTTCGTTTACAACCAAGCCATAATTCGAACGAGCAAAAATCCGAGCTTTTTTCGAACGAGTTCGAGTGAGTTTTGAGCCCCAAGCTATTTGAACAACCTTAGTTGACCCCTCATACATCAGTTGTAGTGCATCCCATAGTTGTTTAGCTATTTGAACTTCTTGAAGCCTCTGTATATGGAGTTTGGTAAAGCAGTTTGAAGGGTTGTCATGGCTTTCTGATCAATATCAACTTTCTTCATGTCTTCACTAGAATAATCAGCCACAACCTTGAGATGGTGAGATCTTACAATCAAGAGCCTTGAATGCTTTGATACCAATTGCATGACCATTTAGGAGGGTTGGTCACTTACAACACAAGCACATAATGAGAAGAGTGATGTTAGAGCACTTAACAGATCAAATGGGGAACTAATAATACTCAATAATAATACTTAGAACACAAGCAGATATGAGACAAAACTAAGAACAAACAACACAAGTAAGTTTAGTTTTCAATAATATTTTATATTGCTCTCAAGTTCTTTTGCAAGTGTTAAAAGCATATCCAGAAAGTTACAAAGACCTGAGATACTTTATACTACATCGTACAGTCGGCCATACTTTGAAAGCCAGCTGGAAACATTTGAACTAGACAAAAATATCAAATGTAAAGTCAAAAGGTAGATTGCCTTTTGACCAGTGACTATAACATGTCATAGCTCACATCCTAATACATTACAAAAAGAATAAAAATACATAAAGTAGAAAGCACAGAATCAAGACTCAATGTACAGTTTACCAAAAGCATGGACCTTTTCACCAACTTGTGAAAGTTGGTGAGTCAGTAGAGTTGTAACGGAAAGTGGTCCAGCTTTATGGTAAAGAAATCAAATAAAGCATGCATTCAAAAAGTCTTTGGAAGATAATTTGTCTTTACTTCTTGGCTTCAGAAGACTTTGTCTCTAAAGCTTTGGAAGACTTCAATTTAAGCTTCAAAAGATGTTGGTCTTGGCTTCGGAAAATTTTACACTTAGAGTATTTTCTATTGCATGATGTAAAACTTCTGAAGCATCTTTACTTCCATACTTCAGTGCATGCATCCAGAAAGAATTTGGATGTTTTGGGTGCATCAGCCTGTACATAAACCTTACATGTTCATCCATATAGCACATTCAGTATGTATGATTGCTATAAATCGACAACGATCCTTAACATCCTTAGGCAGAGAGCAAAGAAATATTTGGTCCAAAAGTACCATTAAATAAGCGTGAAGGATATATTGATGTATCTCGTAATTATTACGAGACATGGATAATATATTTTCAATACTTGTGCTAATAAAATATAACTCAAATCTAATAAAATCAATTTACCTTACAGTTCCCGAAGTAGTAGTTTAACATCATCTTGGAGTATGTTGTTAATTATTTATGATGTGTCTTGCACTCTTTTACTAAACTATGGTTTTGTCCTATAGATTTTTCCTAGCAAAGTTTCTAACGAGTCAACTTTTTAAGCATATCAAAGAACAAAACAAGTTGATTTTTGCATGACTCAAGACATAGTAGTTTTGTATAGGGAAACATATGGAGTTTCCCAAGCTAATTATGATGATGTGGTATATTTATTAGACTCGTGTATAGATTAATCTTGGAAACAAGACAAGTTCATGGGAATGGAAACAAGTCCAGCTACATTATATGAAGACAACATAGCATGCCTCACACAAATTAAAGAAAACTACATCAAAGTTCAAGCAAGCCGATTTCATAGAAGATTGACCTCCAAAGACCAAATGAAAAAAATTAATTGTGGGGGAGTAATATATACGTTGTACTTTTATTCCTTCTAATTTTTGGTCCCATAGGGTTCTTTTAATAAGGTTTTAATAAAGCAACATGACTGATCCTGTAGCATCGGTTAATATTGGCCCTAAAGAATCATCCAAACATTATGTCATTGTAAAATGTTTAATAGTGTATACTGAGAGATAATATTTTTGAGGTGGATTGTTATAAATATCATATTTATGATAGATATTATACTCTTATTAGGAGGATTATTTAATATATAGACGGTTTCGATTCTTTATTTGTGTGATATATATATATATATATATATATATATATATATATATATATATATATATATATATATATATATTTGTGCGTGTGTGGTAAAATTCATTAGTTAACCCTTATTTATTGCCATAACGCGTTAACACTAATGTAGCGAACACTTACACCAAAATTATGCAATGTACACTTTTGGTAAAATGGTTGTCCCATTCCATTTTTGTTATCACTTCAAGCCTGGCCACTATAAGATATTTTAGTAGAACCCTCGTGTCTTAAAGAAATAAATAAATAGGAAAGAGGTTTGTCCGTGTTTTTTCATACAACTTTAACCAAACAAATGAACGAACATGAAAACTAAAAGCATTGAATTTTCTTATTCATGTTTGTTCATTAAAAAAGTGAATGTGTTTGTTTTGTTTACATATTCACGAACATAAGCAAACACAAATGGATATAAATGAACAAACACCAATTAAAAGTAAATGTAAATATCAAAATTAAGTTTTAAAAATACCAACATCCAATATTCACCCTGAAAACTAACTAGTAAATATACCCACATGTTGCAGTGGCGACGTCACACACAGCGTGATAAAGTATAAACTACTATCGTCCGACTCATTTACAAAATTAGTTTTTGTCGAAACGTAGAGTTACCCATATTTATATCATCAAACGAAAATATATTATATTTGACATCACTTCTTTTCAAATAAAATATACATCAAGAAGTAGACCAACTCAAAATGTACAAAAGAATTAGCATGAAAGCATTTACATTTGGTTCAGTTTGTGTCCGAAGAAAGTTTATGTCAAAACATAAACAAACTCAAATTTACACCGACGCCCACATAATAATAAGGACATAAGAAATTAGTTTCTTCTAGTAAAAATGTATGAAAGCTAAACCTAGGGATTTAGAAACTCAAAGGTTTAAAATGACATTTGTTAAAGTTTTAGAAAAAGTTTAGGGGTAAGATTTATCAATTCAAGAAAACTTGCGGAGGTATAATTAAAAAGTCGATCTGATTTACAACAAATGTCTTGTACATAGGATTTTATCATTTAAGTCAATTTGATTTTGAAAATATATATCAAGTCATGTATATCTAACAAAAAACATTAGTGTAGTAATTGCTCTAAACTCTAGTACTTGTGGATAAAAAATTCTTATTATATGTACACAAAAATACTTTAACTCGAAAAAGAATAAGAATTTGTTTTCATCATAAGGATGAAACTGAAGTTTTAAAACTCATTAACACAAGAACTATGAACGTTCAACATCAACCGATAACAATACAACTAATGAAGATTTATAGCGGAACATCCCACCACTGTTTTGTTTATTATTTCATATATCCCTAGATACCTTTTAAATTGAGAAGCTCTTTCATATTAAAGTATTTTGAGTGTATATAAAATTTTTAATCAAATATCAATAATTTTTCCAATGAAAGTTTGAATAAAAGATCGTGTAAAAAAGTTAACTTGAAATCAAAACAAATAAGTCATTATATGTTAGAGTTGAAATATTGTAATAGACCATCACAACTTTTCATAAAAAGGCACGATAGTTTATGATTAAAATTCTCATAGCCATCAACTACTACTAGTAACATCATAAGAAATACCATCGTTAGTAACTAATGAACAATGGTAGTAACAAAGTTAATAAAAGTTACTACTGATAAACCATCGCTACTAACTTTTTCTACTACTAAGTACGGTTTTTGTCGAAGTTCACAGTTGCTCGATTACTACCGAGGATAACTTACTATGTATTTTCTACTAATGACAAGCTCATACCGATCATTTGTTTTAACCAATTTTCATCAAGTGGCAAACACGAAACAACTTCCATAGTATAAGAAAAGATGGTAAATAATACATCTCTAAAATATGAATTAGCAAACGCAAAGCAACATCCATAGTATAGAAGTTACTAGTGATGAACAATTATTTGTTTTATTGTTAGGAGTAAGCGATTGAGCTCAATCGTGCGAATGGGGTGTGCGATTGAGTTCAGTCGTGCGATTGAGCCAATCGTGCGACTGAAGGTTGGTGTTTTTGCAAAATTGAAGGTTTGTGACACTTTGACACAAAAACACAAATTTTCAAGAACCCTAATCTGCCGTACACCGAAAAACGTAAACTTGTAGACCTGGAGACGTCGAAAACACTATTTTACTCAAAAAAGGTGACTCTTTTGAATGAAAAACATTATTTTTATACCGAAACTAATCGAATCACATCCAAAATCAAGATCCAAAGCTCTGATACCACTTGTTTGGACCATGTACATACGGAGTACTAACTGATCATGCGTGAAACCAGATCAAATAGTGCGGACTCCTATTTGATTGGCGATCCAAATAGTGAGAACGCAGTTTCGATCAATCTAACGATTAATGAAACGTTAAGAACGATTAGAACACGATCAACTGTGAACTATGAAGTCGGAACAAGCTCTTTGGAGTCTCTGAACGGCTAGGGTACGAATATGTGCCAAAAGTCTTGAAGTGTTACGTTGTTCCACAAATTAGGTGGTATTTATATGTTAGGGTTTTCAATCGTACGACTGAACCGTTAGCATGGTTTAGTCGTGCGACTGAATCATGCGATTGATTCATACGCATGACTGAAGGTTCAGTCGTGCGACTGAGTCAATCTCATGTCTCAATCGTGCGACCGATCCAGTCTCCTGGTTTAGTCGTGCGACTGGTCCATTAGCATGAAGTATTCATTTGTATGGTCCATTTGCATGAAGACTTCATACGATTAAGTTTGAACACGTTTCTTAATCATTATTGAGTAAGAACTATGCACAATAACCTCAAACCTATATAGTTAGTTCAATATACTTTGTCACACAATAAACAATGAAACATTAAATATTATAATCATCAACCACATATTGTATATCATTTAATTCATCCATTACATATATGTAAGACATGATAGACATTTACATTAAGCTCCTAAACTAGGTACATATGTATCAACATGGGGAGAAGGCACTGTCTGCCACAGTGCAGGGGAGAATAGTCTTCATCACTCCAGCCATCATCAACATGCATCTTCAGCTGGATGATGAAGAAGGTGAGGCGTTATTTCCCAAGGAAGCTGTTAACCAGTCCTTCGTGTAGATGGGCTATGAGGGAGACTATTCTGTCAAGACCTTTAGGAAAGGGAAGGTCTCATCCCAATGGAAATTCCTGCTCTATGTGGTCATCTACAACTTATTAAACAAGCATGGTGGATAGGACTAAATTCCTGAAGATCTCTCCTTCATTGTCTATGGGATGGTTCAGGGAGTCAAGTTCAGGTATTCTCAGTTTTTTTATACTAATTTGCTTGCAAACTTGGACTCCTTAGAGTATTACATGTTCCCTAGATATGTTGAATACGTTCTTAACTATGAACTAGGCTCACAGGTAAGGGGAACATGTAATATTCTTAAATTGGGATAGATGAAGCCCGGTATCTTTAAAATAATAAGAAAGCCCACTTTTGGCTTCTCTAGGGTAGAAATAGCCCTGGTCTGTAAAATGTTAGAGCTCATTGCTCAAGGTGACAACCTAGCAGCACCAGCTAGTGTTGAACCCACACCTTCTACTACCCTACCACCTCAACAACCATAAATCACCCTCACCTACCAAAGAAAACATAAACGAACCCCTACTCAGACTATTCAATCTGTGGAGGCCCCCATATACTTATCCACACGGGAAGAAGTGGACACTAGAGCTCCCACTTCCCCTAAGGAGCAAACCACTCCCATTCTTTCTATGATCAGTGCTGAGGTTCCTCGTGCTCAGCCTGATGAGCTCATAAGCCAAATTGCTTTAAGCCATCACTCTAAGTCTTAACACTCAGGTGATCAACCTTCAGGGGACAGTTACCACCCCCAGCCTTTAGATCTTAACCTATCAATCCCTAACCTTGACTTCTATAGTGATGAAGATCTAGGTTTCAGTGAGTATCATGATTCTCTCTTCTTTTCCCCTACTCAAAGAGAGATGAATGCTCTTGAGTCTCCTGTTTCTATCCTACATCGGTTACCTACTACTGAGGTGGACTCTTCTGAACCTGTTCAGGTGTCCATATAGAAAAGGCTCTCATTTTTGAAAGTGATTACATCATTAAGACCTCAACCATGGCAAGTCAGCCCACTGACTTCTCAACTGAGGCTGTCAGTGAGCAGAGGAAAACCAGCAGCCAAGAACCTAAAGTTGGTGATGAGAGAGAGGACTCTTCTCCAATCATCCCATCCCCCAATGATTCTTCTAATGAAGATGAGGGGAATCTAAGACTAAAGGTGCAACAACTGTCTAAACATTGCACCTATTTAGTCTCCAAGGTTAGTCACCTTGAATCTCAAGTGACTACCTTGCAAAACAGGGTCAATGATCAGCAACTTGAGATTTCATATCTTAAGGACAAACTAGTTGGGAGACCTTTAAGAGGAGCTCAACTAGGAACACAAGAACCTGTGGATGTGATTAACCTAACTCCTAGCTCACCTATGAAAGTATGGACATTGAGGACTCACCATCCTCACTTGCAATTATGCCTACTCAGCAACTTCCTCAAGTTCATATTAATATGGACTCCATAGACTCCTTAATACA
>BJCM01207042.1:0-24849 GCA_018326385.1 Flaveria bidentis
GATGGGTAATTTAAAATATCCTAAAATTAAGAACACATATTTGTCTCAATGCATAATGTACAACTTTTTTTAAGGGTAAAATAGTATTTTTAATATTATTTACAGATTACCCCTTATAATTAGTTACATAATAACATTACACTTACTGCAAATTATATAAAATTTTACATTATTCACTCATAAACCAAAAAAACTTAATTTGTTTTAAGATTTCAGCTATATCTTTTAATCTATTATCTTTAAAAACTGTTTGATACTACAATCGTAACATGTGTGTTTTTTAAATATTTTTATGTAATTTTTTTGTTGAGCCGATCTGTATTTTGTAAGGTACAATAAGTTAATACGTAAATATACAAGTTGTCATGCAAAACCCATTTATTTGATGTTTTATAGAAAAACTCAGAAAAAACATAATAGACTTCTGTAAAATTGAAAACTCGTATATATATATATATATATATATATATATATATATATAATAAGGTTTTAGTTTTAATTATTCTGTTCACCTGTTACTTAATTGTTAGTTGTCTGCTGGTGATTTAAATTGTATTTTTTCAAAACTGGTAGGATCTAAATCCAAAGGTTTGGTGTCGGTAAGAAGAACATATAATTATTTCTTGAAAAGTATTAACATTTTGTTTTTACTTATTGAAATTAGATGTTTATTTAATATTCAGAAATCAACTAAAACTGTTTAAAATATCATAAATGGAGCAGATGTGGGTGAGATATTGAAATATGAGTATTTATAATCACATCTAATATTATTCTTGGTCTCCTTTTCTACAACAAAATTGCAATATCATTAATCATTAATAATAGATATATCGAAAAGCCTTATACAAAAAGTAAAAAGCTAGAAAGTAATCCAATTTTGCTAGATATTTCTAAAAATTTGGGCACGTGTTTTATTGAGATCATATCTTGCTTTACAAAGAAATCTATAATCTACAGCCAATAATAAAAAAAAAAAATTTAAGATATGTGTTATCATTCTGGTATATCAAATAATACTTGTCATTGTTTTAACATATTAAAAAAATTATTTTCCCGCATCGCTCTCATAATAAATACAAAAAAATATTAAAACAACTAGGTTATAGACCCGTGTAATACACAGGTTCTATAAATGAATGATATAACTATTAATCTGCAATGTCTTTTTAACTGAAAATACGTATTGGATATATATTAAAAATGTTTAAAAACTCATATTACATGGGTTGAAAATTATAAAAAAGAAAAAAAATTCTATATCCATACACTAAATATTAAAAAGTAAAATATGTTGGTTATTTGAAGACCATTTCAATACATTTTCTGATTAAGCGTGCGTGCATAAGAAAATGTAGAAAATTCTGCAAGAAATATAAACGTAGAATAAAGTGAAAATAATTCATACAATAAAATATATGAAGTTTAATTAGGATATATTTTTTGTACATAAATATTTATATAAATTCAAATAAAACTGATGTTTGTCACGGTGTCATCTTGAGAATTCTATAAGAACTGAGAGAAAATAGAATGCAAAAATAACATAAAAGTTAAGTTATAAGTTTATGAAAATTAGGATTTAAATCTCATGTAAATTAATTTAGCAACTTAACCACACTTATCTCGTTTTTTACATAAAAGGTACACATACTATGTAAACCAAATGCTTTTAATGTATGTAAAAGAAAAACTTTAGTGAACCAACTCCATCTGTCTATCATACGTACATATAATAGAATGTTATTGTACTTCTTTTAAAAATTGTCATGCTTTTATATTAATCATAATTTGATGAAGAAAGGGAAAAAAACATAACATGGTAAAAGACACACGTGAAACAATTAAAATGACCATCATAAAATGTTCAATTAGTGATTAGATTTTATTTCACTTTAAAACACAAAATCTTAGTTCTAACTAATTATCAAGCTGGAAATATATTTTTATATATTTCACATGCAAACGTTAGCAAAACAGACTTTATTTTTTCATTTAATTTGAACCATCATGAACAAATAACAATAGTGTCAATGTACAGCAAACATGCTAAATACATGTTTATAAAAATAATTTATTTTTTGATATCATAATTAATCTGATCCGTATAAGTTTATATTAATTAACTGAAGGTTTTTATGAAAAAGATTTTGTGCGTGTTAACGTTAGCAAAAAAACCTCATTTTTCTAATTTGAACCATCATGAGCATATAACAATAGTGTCAATATGCAACAAACATTTTAAATACATGTTTATAAAAATAAATTTATTTCTTGATATCTTATTTAATGATATTTATAGGTTTATATTAATTAACTAATTTTTTAGTGAGAAAGGTTTTGTGTTTTACCTTTGATGTTAACAATGCATCTCTCGGTTTCAAACTGTTTCCGTGTTTATTCACAGCATCATGGTGTTAAACAGGATATCTTTAACAATCAGCAAAGAATTTGTCATTAAGAAGATGAAAAATGAAGATGAATTAATATTAACACAAAACGTGTATCTAACTCACGGAAAATAAAAAGGGAAGGATTTAATATTTATGTAGGTGTTGTTTTTTAAATAGAAGATTAAAATCTATTTATATGAAATTATGAAGCCGTGGATATTGAATTTGAATTTCCATATATTAGATTTGAATTCCCATATTATCGTGATTGTAGTTAGAGTAATAAGGAGTTCAAATTATTATATGTTTCTTTTAAATTTAATTAGCTTAATTTGACACCTACAAATAGGAAATTCAAATACATATTTTTCTTGAATATATTTACAAATTAGTAATTCATTTGGGCGGGAAAATTGATGGTAAAAATGAATATGGTGCTGACATGTGGTACCATATGTAATCAATTATTAGGATAGATTAAATTGACTTTCTTTTTTAACTAAAATATGTTTAAAAAATATTTATATTTGTGTTTCTTTTCTCTTTCATATTAAATGATAATTATTATAAATAAGTAAACTAAACTATTAAACGTTTAAAATAAAATTTAGTTATTTTAATAATTTATTAGTACATATTAAATATAGAGTAATAATTTTAATTCATTATGTGTTATAACTTTTATATATTCATTATAATTTTATTTCATCAATGGATAATAACATGTAGAAAATAAAATATTTATAAAACTAATGATTTTAATACGTTTTGTTTATTCCACCTATGTGATACATGAGCTATGACCTAGTGTTGACATAAAACGTTGCCTAGAAGAAATGGCGTCAATAAATACAAAATTGGCTATGAACGGAAATACATGTAAAAAATTTAATAATAATCCCTTCCTTACCTAACCGACTAACTTGTAAAGTAATTTTGTTGTAATTTTTACGAAATAATACAAAATTTTCTTGTATAAATGATCTAACTTCTTTTACTTTAATGTTTATATATATTTACAACTTTTATACACTTATTATTATTTTTGTATAATTGCAATTTACACACTTATTTTATCTCACTGAGTTTACATATATTTTTAATTTACATCAGTGTGCATAGACAGGCCTCGGATTTATGACATCAAGGAGATTTTCACCTCTTTTAACAACAAAAGGTTTCACTATTGGACTCTATCTCTTTATAAGTTTATCATATTTATGTAATTATTTAAATATTATTAAATGTGTTAAAAGTTATATGTTGCATCAAATATCAGATTTGATGTCTTCATGAAGATGATTATTTGTACCGAAAATATCAAATTTAATGTTTTGGTAGATTGACGGGGATGTTTAAGAAATTCATTATTGATGTATTAGATTATACCACTTTAAGTCTGATATATATAAACTTTTTTAATTTTTCTATCATTTTACTATTTAAGAGTATTCATAGTGAAATCTTTAAAAATATATGAGTGTATTTGGTATATTACATATAATGGTTTTGAGTGGTTGTGAATGAAAGAAAAGAGAAAATGTTGTTATTGATTGTTATATTTGAAGAATCACTATTCAATCCTTATAAATTTTTTAGTATTTTTGAAAGTGGTTGTGAGTGGAAGAGATATAAAAAGTAATGATAAATGTATAAAAACAATTATTTAATTGAAAAAGAAAGAAATATAGTAATTTTTTATGTAACTATATGTATAAAAATAAAAAGCCACTGTGAATACTCTAAAACTAAATAATCTAATATACATCAAAAACCAAAATTTTAAGTTTGATACACAAATTTTATTTTATCAACACAAGTGTTGGCATCAAGCCGTGATATCTCTATCACAACTTTTCTATCTTATGAGACGACGATAAAAGTCACATTTATTTTATCTGATTCAAATTTTACTATCAAAACCTTATATTTATCAGGTTTGTTTCAGACATTATAACTTATAGCGTAACAGTTGTAGTTTGATAGTTTTGATAATCAAAAGTTTAGATCTAAGAAATGAATTATTAGAAGTCTGTAGTTTACAAGTAAGAGAAAACTAACGTGTGAATCACTGTTTATATATACTTTTTAAAATTCAAATTTCAATAATAATAGTAACTTGTACAAATTTCTAAATAATAAAAACACAAGAAGAATATAACTTACGGAGACAGAAGAAACAAAACAAAAGACATCTGCCTCTCTTTATTTTCTTCATTCTCCCTCTCACAATATCCTCTCATCCCCTTCTCTCTCTCTCTCATCGGATTTCGTTCTCATAGCACAAATTCAACGCAATCATCTGCCTATTTCTCATCTTCTTCATCAATCAATTTCTCTTCATTCGATCAAACAACACAAAAAGCCTGAATCTTGCATTCATATGATTCAATTTCTCAATCAACGACCCTCGATCACGCGTTTCAATTTCATTCTCCGTTGAGGATTTGCCTTCGCATTACCCTCAATTGATTATGTTTCTGTCAATAGATTGCCTTTTGGTGGTTGGAATTAGGGTTTGTCGGGTTATGTGAAAAAAGTTTTTATTTTTGTTCAGGAAAGTTTTAATCTTGTATAGTGTGTGTGTTTGGGTGCCCGGACCGGAATCGATTGTTAATTTGGATCATTTTTGGTGGGAATCGGGGGTTGATTTGATTATTATTTCAAGTGGGTTGAGTTTTTACAAACCCTAATCGAGGAATAATTACGTATATATAGATCTGGGTGTTGGTTAGCAGTTTATGTTGACCTTGGGGGTTAATTGAAGCGATAATTATGGATCGTGTTGTTGGTGGTAAGTTTAAGCTCGGGAGAAAGATCGGGAGTGGATCTTTTGGGGAGCTTTATTTAGGTATGGTTTTGATTGTTTCTATTAAGCTTCATTTTGGGTATTGTGTATTTGTTTTTGGTAGTTAATTTCCTTTTTGTTTGATGGTATGCAGGTGTTAATATTCAGACTGGGGAAGAAGTTGCTGTTAAGTTGGTATTGATCTCCTTTCCTGATGATAATTCTTTTGATGTTGAATTGTTTGGTTAATTTTTTGACTGGTTGATTAATATTAGGGATGTTTGGATGTATTCTTGAAAGTTATCATCTAATATTAAATATTTAAATAACCATAATGAGATAAATAGTTCCAAGTCCAACAAAATATGTTGGAAGATACAATGTTTGGACATGCTTTATTAAAGTTGTGATGATCACTTTTGATGGTGTTCATGTTTTTACAAATCATGATTGTAAGTAGGTATTATCAATTATGTAAAGTAAAAGCATATATGTTATCTCTGCCATTCATAATGAGTTTGTTGCAACGTGTATTAAACTGATTAGTTAACCCCTAATTTCTAAAAACTGGTGATAAGATAATCACTTCCAGAATGCACATCCACACACCCGCACTCTGTATCTTCTAATAGGATTATATGTGTGTGATTGTTTTGTGTTGTACTGTTGTTGTAGTAGTAGACGAATGCGACTATAATAGTTGTAGTTCACATTTCTAGTATATTCATGGTCCATTAGTTGCCTTGTTCTTGTAATTTGTTCATTGGTAAAGGCTGCATGGATTTGTAACTTTACTTCTGCATCATCTGACATCTTGACTACTATAGGTAAAATATGTGTTCATAATTAGAGCTGAAACCAGGAGTATCACCTAATTAGATCCACGTATATGAGATTGTCCACTAATTGTATGACAGACTTTGTTTAGAACCAAAGCAATGTGAATTTGTGATGGTTTCTCTGTGGGCTCTTGCAGTTGATTCACTCATGTATACTTAATAAAATGTCAACTGTCAATGGCTCTTAGCATACCATTATATAATCCCTTCAATCTGTACCATGTGATGTATATTCTTTTTTGTCTGTGTTTTATTTATGTCTATCAGGACATCAAGTTTCATGTAAGCGAGCTTTTATTCTTTCTTTGTGTTTATACATTCAAACCAAGTTTGTAGCTTGACAGCTTACTACTTGACCTTTCAACACTATAGTCACAAATTCAAATAACTTGTAAGGTTGTTGATTGAATTTTGCATAAAGAGTTGATGTGTGAATTGCAGTGTACATAAGTAAACAGTTTTCTGATTTTTCCCCCTTTGTTAAAAGAATGGAAAATCTTGTGCTGACACTTGTTCTCTCCATCTAGGATTTATTTTTTATTAACATATTTACTACATACATTGTCACTAATTGAACATTTTTTAACTTAAAACTTTATAAATCCCAATATCAAATCTATTCTTCTGTTACTGCAATGTATAGGAACCCACCAAAACGAAGCATCCTCAGCTGCATTATGAATCAAAAGTATATATGCTTCTTCAGGGCGGAAGTGAGTCTCTCTCTTTCTCTCTGTTTCTTTTAATTTGGGTTTTTGTTTAGAGTTGTGTCATTCTTTAGATTAATTTACCTATAAACCCTAAAGCATGGCCGTATTCCAATAGTTCATTAAATTATCCCTGCCACTAAAGAAAAAAGCATTTAAAATGGTTAAATTCATATCACTCTTTTTTTCCAGAAAAACAAGTGCAATGTTGATTTGGAAAATCAATGTACATTTCCAAATCCAAGTATCCAACAATTCTTATGTATGGAACTCCAGTTTTTTTTTTAACATGGATAAGTCTTTAATAGTTTAAGTAATTAGCTGACCATTTTCCTTTGATTCATTTTAACATCAGTAACTATTGAGTTTGAAAAATGTAATACAACGGAGTACATAGCCGAGTTCGAACACTTAGCAACTTTATGGTTGAATATTTACCTTCTTACTACACCTTATTTGTGTAATATATCTTATTATATAATATCTTATTTGTGTAATTATATAATCGTAGTTCTAACTTGTAAGTTCCCAGTCATTGATTCAAATTGACATAATATGTTAAAATAACATGAGCATTTGTTTATTGTTTTTAATAATGAAGCGGGAGTACCTAGCCTTAAGTGGTTTGGAGTCGAGGGCGAGTACAATGTCATGGCAATTGACCTACTTGGACCAAGCCTTGAAGACCTTTTTAACTATTGCAATAGAAAGTTTTCCTTGAAGACGGTTTTAATGCTTGCAGATCAATTAGTAAGTGCTAGTGATCCCATCTTTATAAATTGTTCTTAGTTCAAAATCACCAACTATTTATGTATCCTTGCAGATAAATAGAGTTGAGTACATGCATGCAAGAAGCTTTCTTCACCGTGACCTAAAGCCTGATAATTTTTTAATGGGCCTGGGCCGCAAGGCGAATCAGGTAAATATCCACTTCCTTTTTTCTTTTTTTCTTTTCTTCCAGTGCCTTCTTTTTTGTTGCAACAATGATAATGACATTTTAAAATAATCCAACTTTTGGATTTGGAAATCCACCATTAAAACTTAGGGATTAAGTTACCTTTTTGATATATCCTATTATGGTCCTTGTTGTGACAGGTGTACATCATTGATTTTGGTCTTGCAAAAAAGTACAGGGATCTTCAAACTCATAGACACATACCATACAGGTAACATGGCTACCCTGGAGATTTTTTGCTATCATTATCAGTTTTCTTTATTTTATCTTGTCTGTTTTTCATTGTTCTTGTATACGTGGACCATTACACAATATTTCTCATTAGGGAAAACAAGAATCTTACGGGCACGGCTCGTTATGCTAGTGTCAACACACATCTTGGAGTTGGTGAGTGGTTCATCATGTCAGTGATTCATTTTGGTCTGATGAATATAATGCATTTTAAATTTCAATATTTTTATTATTCAGAACAAAGTAGGCGGGATGATTTGGAATCACTTGGTTACGTTCTTATGTATTTCCTAAGAGGAAGGTGAGTGTTTTTCTTAATTTATTTCTACCACTCTATGACAACCACTGGGTTTTTATTTAAAATTTATTTGTGCTTTTGTTTTAGCCTTCCCTGGCAGGGACTGAGAGCAGGAACAAAGAAGCAGAAATATGACAGGATAAGTGAAAAAAAGATGTTAACTCCAATTGAGGTATATTTTGACTTCCAATTTATTTTTATGTGATTAAACATTTGTTTAATTTCACATGACAACAAATTTATTCAACAGGTGTTATGCAAATCATATCCATCAGAGTTCATGTCATACTTCCACTATTGTCGATCATTGAAATTTGAAGACAAACCCGACTATTCATACTTAAAGAGGCTTTTTCGAGACTTATTTATTCGCGAAGGTGTCAAATGCTAGATATTTATATATATTTACTGTCATTCTTCATTACTATGCTGAATGTGTATCTGTCTATTAACATGTATGGCCCTGATTTTTGTTCACAGGCTATCAGTTTGACTATGTCTTTGATTGGACCATATTGAAGTATCCACAAATTGGTGCCAGCTCCAGAACACGGGTGAGTGAAAATGCAGCATTGGTGGTAGATTTAAGTCATTCAATAAGAGGATATATTAATATTGTCTCCTATTTGCAGGTTCAAAGTGGAAATGCTACTCCAAATGCTGGGACATCTGCAGAAAAACCAGGAAGAACCTCAGGTATCTTTTAAAAGTAGAGGTGGCATTTTCAAACCATTTATTTATGATCAGGTTGGTTAGGGTTATGTTTTATCTCTAACGGCCAACAGGTCTAACTGAAAATTAGCTTAAAAATAACAAGTTAAACCTGTTGAAACTCAACAGTCACGCACTTCGCAAAGCCCTCCTATATTATTATAAATAAATTAGGTTGATGCTGAAATACCATTATTTTTTAATCATAGCTGACACCTGAGTTTTATCTTATAGAGGCGGTCCAGTAGATCCCAGCACTTTGGTCACCTTAACCAGCAGAATAGAAGATAGTGAATCTAGAACCATAAACCCTAAAACAGGACTAAAAAATAACAAATTTAAAAACATGATATAAGATGAAATAAAGAAATGATCACTTATAAGTTTGTACACTTGGGTGGACCATAACCCATCCTGTCTTACACACACATTTTGCCGTTTCTACTTAGAAGTATGATTTCAAGAAAGTTTATCGACATCCATAATAGAATTACATATCTGTTTCTTAATGCTTACAACTGAGGTCTCCTTATTTCTTGTAGCTGTACAAGATGTTCGCGAGACATTCTCTAGAAGAAATCCTCCAGGTGGCAGCCGCCTTGAACTTTCAAGAAACAGGCTTTCAGAAGATGTACCTTCATCAAAAGACGTGGTAAGTTCTGGGTTTTAAAATCTTGTCCCAGCTTACTTCTGTTGCTTTAAAAGGCTATAAAAAGTATGTTACATGTATTGCTAAAAAGTGAATGGTACATTGCATTTTCTTGAGGCTCCCTTTGCCCATATAAACAGTCCAATTTAAAACCTGTATGAAATTTAATTACATATCTGCTGACAACACTAGACATGATTAAAACACTTGTATATAACTTAACTATGGTATTACCATGCACAGCAACCCGACTCGGAAAAGGTGCGATCTTCTAGAAACGGGAGCTCGTCAAAACGTTCCTCCTTTTTAACCAGCAGCAATAAACCAAGTTCTTCAGCAGAGGCAACAGATGGCCGATCAAGCCGACTCATGTCGAGTAGTGGGGCGCGCTTATCTACTACTCAAAGAGGATACGACACCAAACCATTAACATCTGGTCCTTCAAAAGGTGGGCGTGAAGATCCTCTTAGGAGCTTCGAGTTCTTACAAATCAGGAAGTAACACAATATAATTATGTGGTAAAATAAAACTAAAATGCTCTGCACTGAACTTTTTTTAAGTTATGTAAAAATGGGAAAATTCATGTTTTAGTATGAGTTTTCTTGTAAGGAAATTTTTGATTTTATGTAATACTGCAAGTAGGTTGTGATGTTGTATGTGCTTTAGAACAAATGATTTCCTCTATATTTTCGGGTTGAGATTCTTAAAAAAGTTTTGTTGCCTGATTGTGTGATGTACGCATATGTCATATGTATATGTTTTACTTATAATGTATATAATTACATGTGTGGACATCAAAAACTGTTGGTGAGCTATTTACTTGGAGATTCAGGTTCTAAACGACCCGTTGGTAGGGGTGTCAATTGGGTTTTGTAATTGAGTTTTCGGTTCTTCATGTTATGTTTCCAGACGTAAGAAATCGGCTTGAAGAATGAACCAAATGAGTAATGATAGTCAATATTCGGGTTTTGTTGTTTTGGTCAAGTTAGACGGTAATGGCGTTCAAGCTAAGCAATTATTTGCATTATTTAAGTGATCAAAATGCATGTATAACATTAAGTATATGTCTATTATCTTGATCTGATACCATCTGGATACTTACCTTCATTTTATTATTATTTATATATAACATAACGCGTGAAAAAGAATAGCAGTCTCAAATCGTACAACCAATCGTATCAATAAAAAAATTAGCTTGAATTTAGTTTGTCCGTATCAATCGTATCAATAATTATTTAATTTCATCAACAAATTCAACATTATGTGTTCTCATCTTTTAATTTAGTTTGTTTTTAAATTATAGTTTTGATGTCATATATTCTCGGTTGGTGTTTTCTTAAATCTTAATATTGATGAAGTTGAATACTAAAACGTACAAGAGATTGAGGAATGAATTGTGACGTGTTCATTGTATAATTCACATAAAGAATCCATAATTCCTTTTAGGATAAATTTCATATATACTTTTATTTAAAATATTATATATACCTTAAGAAAATTTAAAATATCACTTATAATATTTTACTTATAAATTGAATTCTTATTCAAAAAAATTATAAATATGAATATATATGATATTTTAAATTTGGTTGGGCATATATAATAGAAAAAGTTTTGTAAAGGTATATATGATACTAGTTTTAGAAACCCGTGTGTTACACGGGTTGAATAATAAAATATTAATATAATACAATTTATTAACTATAAAATGATATTCTAAGATATTATATGACTGAAATTATGTATGAAAAATAACTATAAGTAATAAAACAGTTATGTTAACTTTTTAAAAATTTGTTATTAAATTTTTTACTAAAAAAATAAATATTATAACTCCCAAATTTAGTTACTTTTGGTTTTAAAAAATTAAATTTTTACAAATACTAATTTTAAGATCTTCTTATTTTTAAAAATATTTTATGCTTTAGAAAAATTTATTTGTTTTATAAAAAAAATATTTATTTAGAAATAACATTAATAAAAACATCTATTTCTTAATTTATTAAATTTAAAAAAGTGTTAAATAAATATTATTAGTAACTAAGATAATTATTTAATACGAGAGAGAGACAATAAAATTTTGATGAGGATGATTTGTTATGTTGACACGTGTCATCTCAAGATACCCTTTTATTAGAGTATAGCTTTAGTAAACCCGTGTATTATATGGGTTGAATACATAAAATATTAAATAGAATAAAAACTTATTAATTATTAAATAATATGTGATTTAAATTATGTATAAGCATTATAAGTAATAAAACAATGATATTAACTTTTTTAAAAATTGTTTTTATACTTTCTTTGTTTTTTCCAAAAAATAAATCAAAAATTTAGTTTCAAAACAAAACATATTTAAAAATTTTCGTTTTTAAAATATTTCATTTTAAAAAAAAAGGACGATGTACGTTCTAGAAAATTTTCTTTTTATATAAATTTGTTTCTCTAGAAATAAACATTAATAAAAAGATTAATTTCTTAATCTTTTTAATAGCTTATAATCAAAAAAATAAAATTAAATATTATAAAGTTATTTAATAGGAGAAAGAAGCATGAATTTTTTTAAAGAGTGATATGATGTTGTTATGTGGTATTTCTATTACCCATTTATGTCATGTGACATCTTTAGTTACAATTTTATTATAATAAGAAGATAAGAAGATGAAGATTTATTATTTTATAAAAAATTATTTATTTAGAAATAACATTAATAAATAAATCTCTTTCTTAATTTATAAAATTTTAAAAAGTGTTAAATAAATATTATTACTAATTAAGGTAATTATTTAATAGGAGAGAGAGACAATAAAATTTTGATTAGGATGATTGTGGTGTTGACACGTATCATCTTAAAATACCCTTTTATTAGAGTAATAGAGTAATTAGGTTATAACCACGTGTAATACACGGGTTGCTAAAATTTAAATCTATATTTTTTGTGAAAAATAATATCTTTTTACATATTTATGAAATATTATATAATTTTTAACATATATTTATTTTAAAATATAAAATACTTTACTTAAATAATTATAGAAACATTTAATATTAGAAAAGAGATAAAAAACAAAATATTAGTGAAAATTTATTTAATTAATATGAGAGAGAGGCGATAAAAAAATATTGAGGAGACATGGGAGAGTGACATGTGTCACTTAATATTTTTATTTATTAATATAAGGATGAAGATAAAGATTTAGGGAGTTTTTAGGGGTATATATATGACTAGGCTAAAGTCCCGTGTAACACACGGGTTCAATCAAAAATATTATTATTGTTTAAAAATATGTGTATGTTATAACGTTGTTGATAATACTTTGTATATCGATTTTTATGTATAAGTTTTAACATTATATATATCTAACATTAGTAGGTTTTCTTTATTAATATTTATATGTCTAAATACTGTATAATATAAAATGAAATAAATTTATAAATAAGAACTTCAAGTAATAAACAAATTAAGTTAAATATAAAAAACAATATTTCAAATTTATAAACATCTGAGAATTTATTTGTATATAACATGTGATGTTTTGTTGGTTATTTTTCTATTATTATCTACTATTAATAGTTTTAACATCTATCTACTTATCTATCTACTTTTAACTCAAGATAATGCAACATAGAACTGATCATGATCGCTGTTTATAAACAAACCAACTGGAAAGGAGTCGATTAAAAAATCCTGTAGCTTATGTCAAAATTTGAATATAAACCGAGTATTTAACGAAAAAACACAATCAAGGAATCGATTTCACAGATGAACAAAATAATAAATAATTTGTACAGTTTTTATTGATTAATTATTTGAAATAAGAAGAAATATCGGGTGTGATTTAATTTTAGAAAAAATATGCTCTAATTTAGGGTTAAATTTCCAAAATTTCCTTAAATTTATCTTCTATCAAAAGTTGACTTTTAGTCAAATGAACATAGACTAACACTAAAAAAATATACATATTTAGACGGAATTAAAAAAAAAATAAAAGTTTAAGAGAATGTCACGTGATACTAAAGTTATTGTTTTATTAATAAATATAGAATAAGTATTTTAAATTTCTTAATTTAGTAACTTATTAGAACTTACTAAATAATAAGAAGATTTCAATGTATTTCATTTTAATAAATATACGCCGGCCAAATATAAAGAAAACTACAATTACATGTACTTTTATATGCAATTTTCAATAATTTATTTATTGCCTCTACAAGACAATCTATTACATTAGATAATGTAGAAACCTTCAAATGTTTAAAGTAAGATACCAAGAAAATAAAAAAAAATCTTCAGTTCAAGTCTCGTTCTAAACAAAATTATTCAGGACTGAGGCAGAAGATTTGTCCAGTAGTGTATTTTTTTCTAAGGACGAGACTCTGACTGAAAAACGGATAGGTGAGTCACGATTAAAATGACATATATCCTTTAAACCATGAAAACCTACTAGTGATGGTTAAGGTGAGAGTGAGAATAAGTGATTAATAAGGCTGTCAACAGCATGAGAAGTGCAATAATGCAGAAACTATAATAAGCACATTTTAGGCTTATGTATAGGCGATGTGACAATCTTCGGTTAGAGGAGTTTGAGTTGTGTAAACCTTCATATTTCCAAGACAAAAAGACAATTATAATGATAGATAATGCATAAGAAACACCAGAGGTAATGAGAATGGATTTGTAGGTGAAATACGATTGAATTGTCTCCCTACAAAAAATATTGTCAAGAACGTTGGATATAGCACAAGCATATAAGCAACCTCCTTAGGGTCTGAGTAATCTTGTGACCTGATAACATAACAACATATTAAAACTAAATTATTTCATACTTTAATACACCCAAAAATCAAACCAAAAATTTATCTCACACGGACATCAACTTATTTAACTTGTCTAAATTATTCATCTTAGCGATTAAGTTAGATAATATATAGAATGCATATTCAACTAAATGTAAAGAATAAAACAAATTAAACTCCTTTTGAACACCAATACATGTCTCGAAAACTCTAAAAACTAGGTTTTTTTAATTTTAAAACAGCTTGAATAATTCAAAAGGCACAAGTAAAATGAAATAGTACTCACTGTGCATTGTTATTGTGTATATTTGCCATGCTTTTGATTATACCTCACATGTACGGACTCCGATCTATATAAATAGAACGTAAATTGTGCTTCTGTTAATTAATTTTCTTAATAACGTTTAGATTTTCATAATTAAAAGATTTAATAAAAGAATATTCATATCACTAAAACTCATAAATTTATTTGATAACACAATATTTATTGAAGTTCTTATTGTAAGTACTAACTACCAAATCATACGTGCATTTTACATACTCAAACCAGGTTAGATACCTTTTGAACATCAACGTCAATCTTCAATCTTTGTAGAATTGTATGGGCACCACCAACATATCCAAAATCTTCATTAGCCATATATCTCCCCTGGTCCATTTACTAAGCAACCCATAATTGCAATCTCCCAAATGTTATTAGAGAGATTTAATTACAACAAAAAAATAATATAAAAATAATCAAATCAAATCCTTTCCAGATAATTGAATAATAAAGTAAATTATTGTTATGTGAACTAATTAATTCAGTAATAATGTGTGATTTAAGAAATTAATTTGTAAGTGAAGAAAAATGCCAAATTTATCATCTTTTTGTAAAGTTAGCCGGCTTTTTACCCAAAAAATGTTTTCTAGTAGTAGACAAGTAAGAATAGATAGTATATAAAGATTAATAGCATTTTGAGGGATTTATGGGACAGGTCAAAGTGACCCATATGTAATTACATGTGTTATTCGAGTTTATAATGCTATGATTTATAATGTAGCATGCTTGTTGAAAAGAACCACTCATTCTGTGTGTATTTTTGTTTGCTTTCAATTTCTACTTTTGAAAATTACGTAAATATTATAATACATTATCTTTTTAGGAGTCGGTTATTAAACAAAGTTTAATTTTCGTGCAAAGCGTACGAAGTCACCAGAGCGTGACATATGTTTCTTGGCGGATGGTAGTTTCTTCCGTACTACAATTACGCATATATGGTACATAATTATGAAAGTGATATGTATTATTACGCAAAGAAAAATTACTCACGCTATAAAAAATAATTACACAAGGTATATTTATTATTATGCAAGTTATATGATAATTACGCAAGTTATGTTTGTAATCATGCAAGTTCTATGCACAACACGTAGACGTTTAAAAAAAGGTTGATTTAAAAATAACTATAGCAATACTATACTCGTATTAAAGAGGACAAAATGCTTGATTTTATGGTTTTATATTTAAAATGTCATATAAAAAAGTTATATACTTAAAAACCGGAGGAATTTGGAAAAAATCAACAATTGTAGATCAATGTTTGTCATCACTTCGTATTGCATCCGGTGCCGGATCTAGAAGAAAAGTTGAGAGGTAACGTAAATTTTTTTACTATAGATTTATATAAATAAAAGAAAAAACACGATAATAAAGGGGTGTAGAGGAAGATAATTCAAAACAAATCCGAAGGAATTAAACTCGAAAGAATTGAAGTTGAAGGAGTTATTGACTTGATATCAGAATCAGCTGGTTGCATATCATTATTATTATTAGAACCGATACCTCCTCTGGAATTTTTTTAAACAAATTATCAATTAAAAATTGTTTTTTCATCTTTCAACTTCTAATTTTATAACAAATAACACAATAAGTGTAGCATCTGCCATTTTCAAGTTATTAACTCGACCCGGACTAAAATTGAACTTTCATACGATATGAATTTCTTTATTTAACTTATTTTTTACATGAATTATATGGATTAGATGTTTAGTTTAAACAATATTGTAAATTTATTTGTTTAATTTATCATTTAAACAACTTATAATAATTCATTGATTTATAAATAATTCTTTTTCATAAAATTATAAAGTTTATAAATCATTTTACAATAAATAACTAAATAGAAAAGACTTATTAAAACTTATAAAGTTATAAAATGAATTTTAATAAACTTACAAAGTTTTATTAGTAATTATGAATTTTAACTATTGAAACTAAATAATCAAATTATAAAGTTACAAGTTTTATAAAAGTTATAAAGATTTTATAAGAAAATAAGTTGATTAAATTAAAATTATGGTTTTAATAAATTAAAAGTTTAAGTTGTAATTATTCTTTTATCTATTTATTTTATTTAATCTTATACTTATTTCAAAATCATAACCCCTTTTAAAAGATTTATAAATCACTATTAACACCATTCATAATCTTCTCCTAACCTCAAGTATAAAAACAAGACTTAGGTCTCACTTTTCATTTGTTCATTCTTAAAAAATCTTTCACATAAACCTTTTATCATCATTTGGTTATAATCAATTTCAAAAATTTTTTTTACAAGTAATAAGAAGTTTTAAATACTAAAGTAACCTTAAATTGCTTTTATATTATGCATTTATATATTGTTTAATCATCCTAACATCCACTTAATCTCATAACTTTATGTTTTTACTTTATTTCTTCTTCTACTAAATCTCTTTTAATTTTAATCATTATCATTTAATCATTAACCTTCTAACATTCACTAACCTTATAACAATTACTAACATTCTTAAATCAAGCTAACATAAACAAAGAATCCTGTTTGCATATGGACGGCTATGCCGTCGTATTCAGTTATTCCACAAGATTATTTCCATAAGTGATTGCTATGCCAAAGTTTTAGAATATTTTTATATAACTCAAATGAAGTCTAATATATCATATATCGACATAATAAATTTGTTTTAATCCGTTTAATGCTTTAACAATTTTAAAAGTGCACATAAGTGCCTTATTATAAATTTGGCAGAATATAATCTGACTTCAACCGACCAAAACTTGATCATAACAAACTAAATTTGACTAAAATCAGAATCAAATATCAAGTTCATTGAATTACCTTTTCAACGATAGTTTATATGTCTTCAAAATCAATCGGACAACTTACAATAGCCTTCACAAGATATGTGCGCTCAGCACCCTCTGTCTTGTGCTGCTGTTTTGACCTATTTACGGATTTTTTCATAAAAATGTTGCTGAACGAAAGTTGTTCGGGAGACTTTGTACTAGTCAACTATAAATTTTTATAATTTTATGAAACCGTTTGCTATTTTTAAAACTTGTTCAAACACATATCAAACATTCTGTCAATAATCTAAAATTGATACAATAATCCTTTTCAATCTACCTTTTGCTTTTTAGCATTCACTAAACTTCCTAACTTCTTGTAATGAATTCCGACCTTAAGTTACTGTTTTTATTATTATTTAGGACATCAACTTTGACTCTTGACATCCAAGTTTTCTTATGTACCCTACAACCATCACTATACTTGTGAGTTTTTCATTTGAGTTTTCATGCCCCTTTTTATTTTATTTTACACCTTTTGAGGTGAAACATGTTAACCTTATCAACTTACAATTGTAAACTTTTTATATTTGTAACACACATGCAATTCATCTTTATTTTTTGTCATTGTTATTGGTATTATTGTGAGTATTATATGAGATAAATTATATGTTGACAATCATTAACTATTGCTAGCCTGACGATATCATAAATATATGGGTCTGACAAGACTACTCGGTTAATCCAAGTACAATTAGCTAATCGTTTAATCTTATAATATTGTAATCTTGTAATCTGTCAACGTGTGATTGTAGCTATATGTGTTCTATAAACTTGTATAATTCATAACCATTGACATGAATTGCTACTTATAAATCTTTTATGTATATATGTATGTTTAACCCATTGAAACTCACCAACTTTCAAAGTTGATCTTTTATTTTAAACATGTTTCAGGATTGCTACTTGAAAAAATTCTTCTTGCTCATATAGGACTTGAAGTTAGTTAAA
Organism: Flaveria bidentis; assembly: GCA_018326385.1. Lineage (NCBI taxonomy): Eukaryota > Viridiplantae > Streptophyta > Magnoliopsida > Asterales > Asteraceae > Flaveria > Flaveria bidentis. The sequence continues at coordinate 18,468 of BJCM01207042.1, forward strand.
TAAATATCTTATGTTGTTGTTTAAATCATTGTTGTATTGTAATGACTTAATTACCTAGTTTTATTCAATGAAAAATGATATTTAATAATATTTCAACTTATTTAGTTCCATGTGCTATGAACAATCGTTTTACATTCGTCTGCCTTGATGATTCCGCCTTCGGTCGGATGTGACAATAAGATTACAAATTGCACTAAAAATAATACAATTCAAATCCTTAATTTCAATATCAAATCTCTAATTCATCTTTTAAATCTCTACTTCATAGTTTATATACCTAATTGCATAAACCATAAATATTAGAAATTGTTGTTTGGTATAAAATATTTTTATAAAATGTTATTTGGTATTTTGGGTTTGTTAGTTGTTTAGTTATTTATATTTTCGGCTTATTATAATTTTAATCATGTTATTTGTTTAGTTATTAACTTATTAAGTTATTAATGTTATTTGGTGTTTTAGATTTGTTAGTTATTTTTTTAGTTATTAACCAAATAATACAATTCAAATTTACAAAATTTTAAATCAAGTACATCTCCAAATCCCTAATTTCATCTTCCAAATAACATTAAAAATTCATTAATTATTAATCAATCTCCTAATTGCCAATAAAACCTAAAAATTAAATCAAATTCACAATAACATTACAAATCCACAATTTCAATACAAATCCCTAATTGTCAATAAAACCTAAAAATTAAATCAAATAACCATTAATCAATCTCCTACTCTTCAATTCTTGCAAAAAAACTTACAAATTGCAATTACAAGTAACACAATTCAAATTCATAAAATCCCTAATTTCAAATCCCTAATCTATAATTCATATAACACAACTTAAATCCCTAATTTCAATACAAATCTCTAATTGTCAATAAAACCTAAAAATTAAATCAAACAACAAATAATCAATCTTCTACTATAAAAATCTTATAAATAACACTTAAACCTAGAATGTAGAAATAATAACTTAAAACTTCAAAGATTCAAGGCTTCAAATGGGTAAATGGGCAGGCGACAACAACCAACAGTGGGGAAATCACAGGCGGAATTGGAGCAGAAGTGTAGCAGGATCGCGGGCGGTGCACAAGGAAAGGGAGAACTAAGCAGGCGAGCAATGGATTTTTGGGGGGTGGGGGTGGTGGGTTCTGATTTTGTTAATTAAATGAGTTTTATAATAATTGGACTTTTAAATATTAATTCGGTTTTAAAATAAGTTGGGCTTTAAAGTAATTAGGTTTTTAACAAATTACACTTTCAATGTTAATTTGTTAATTAGGTTTATAATGTTTTTATAAAAGTTAATATTTTTTATAAATATTAGACTAATTTTTATAAAACTTATAATTTTCCATAAAGTTTTGAGTTTAAAATTTTTTTAGAGGTAACGTAAAATTTTCTCGACAAACCGTAAAAAAACAATTTTTTACATTAAAAACGTAAACTTTTTATTTTTTTACACTACGCGTAAAAAGTTGAGGGGTAACAGAGGCTACCCCTCAACTCTATATAGGTCCGCCCCTGGTTACATCTATAATCTGAACCGGACTTCAATTAAATCAATTATCATTTCGTTTACTTGGCACAAATTATATATTTTATACCGTAAACTTTCCATACGAGCCATATTGAATATCGAAATAAAAGCCCAGCTCAATTTGTAACTATTCAAAAAACGTATGGGCCATACTGAATATCAAAATAAAAGCCCAGCCCAACTTATAGTTGCAATAAAAAACCACATGTGTTTAAATTTTAAAACCCTAATTTTCACTACCTTCATCACCACCATCACGACCTTTCTTCTCGGCGATCCACAGGACTCTCAAAATGGTAAACAAAAACTCAAATTTTCACTGTTTTAACGAATATTTTATCGTCAATCTCATCAAAATTGCATATAATTTCGATTATTGTAGCCGTTCAAGAGGTACGTTGAGATCGGAAGAGTCGCCCTTGTAAATTACGGAAAGGATTACGGAAAGCTCGTTGTCATCGTTGATGTCATTGATCAAAATAGGGTATTTACACTCTTTCCAATTTGAATCCTCATTTCTTACAAGTAATTAACGTGGTTCGGTTAATTAAAGTTTAATTAGGTGTTAATTCAGCTGAAATGTAGCTTGGTTATGTATTAGATTGAGTTTTGTGCTCTCTTAGGGTTTATAAAACAGTAATTTCCTACAGTAGGAGATTATAGTTTTACCCATTTGTAGTATTTTAACTGTATTTATAGTCTTATACTGTTAATGTTATGTAGAAACATTCAGAGCTCTTGCAGTAAATGCCATTAGATTGAAATTCTCAAATCTTATTTGCAGGCTCTTGTTGATGCACCTGACATGGTGAGGGGCCAAATGAACTTCAAAAGGCTAACACTTACAGACATCAAGATTGACATTAAAAGAGTCCCAAATAAGAAGACTTTGGTTGTTGCTTTAGAGGCTGCTGGTGGGTGTCTTTTGTGGTGGTTTGTTATACTATGTGTTTTATGCTTTTGTGGCTTGTTAGATCAAGTGATGAACTTTTGGTTGTTTGCAGATGTGAAGAACAAGTGGGAGAGCAGTTCTTGGGGAAGAAAGCTTATCGTGCAGAAGAAGAGAGCGTCGCTTAATGACTTTGATAGGTTCAAGATCATGTTGGCCAAGATCAAGGTAACAGAATCCTCAAGTTCTGATATGAAAGATTTTAATGTTTTAGTTGGTTGGTATGATTCTTTTGTTTATTTTCATTTGAAGACATTAAAGAATTAAGAAAAAAAGGGGCAAAAAGATGATCTTGCTACCTGCTTTTATACATTTTGACCTTTTTTTATGGTGTATCTGTTGCAATTTGTGATATTGCAGAAGGCTGGAGTTGTAAGGCAAGAACTTGCAAAGCTGAAGAAGGAAACCACAAGCTAGTATCACAATTTTGTGTGTATTATCAAAGATTTTTTTTTTCAACTATGAGGAACCATATGCGGGTTGCTTAGAAGATTTACATTGCTACCATTCCCATCTTCTATCAAATTGGGAGGTTTTGAAACTTATGAATTGGTTACATTTGCTGTTAGAATGCTCTTCGGTACATACGGTACCCATTAAGTCAAGTATGGTACACATGAGTTTTAAACTTATGATTTCGTAGTTGATGACAACTATCCTAGTCGAGAATATGAATTAAAACATGCATTCTAGTCATTCAATATAGATCTTTGGTTATATGTATGTTATTTATTTTTGGAATTTATGATCATGCGTGTATGAAGAGGAAAATTATGATAATGTGGGAGGAATGTCTTATTGACTATGAGTCTTTGAGGGCGTTTCGTTGGAAGGAATGGAATGGAATGAATTGAAAAACTAGTATAATTCAAGTAAAATTATATTTGAGTGGGTAATGAAAAGTAAATTTAAGGAAATGTTTCATCTTAAATTTTTTTGGTTGTGGGATTTTAAAATCCTTCCATCTAGAGAGAGAATTTAAAATCTCACAATTAAAGGAATTTGAGGTGAAATATTTTTTTGGTTTTATATTTCATTACTCACTCAAATATTATTTTACTTGAAAATAATACAAGTTTTTCATTTTAATTCAATTCCATTCCATTCTTTTCAACCAAACCCTCCCTTAGTTTGAACATAAATAGGATTAAACAAAAAGATAAGATTGTCTTGAAGTAAAACTTGATGAGAATTACAATAAGGAATTTAACTAGTGTTGTAAAAATAGCTGCTAGTCGGTGATTAATTGGAAATCGAGGTCCAACTTTAACGATTTTACATAATTGGGGGCAAAAATTGGTAGTCAGATGTAGTCGGTCAACATCGGACCTAGTCGGTCAAAATCAGACCTAGTCGGACCTTCCATAGGTAGGGAAGATAAGACACAGTTATATATCTAAAGGATAAGACAAATGCGGGGGTACTTAAAAAAATAAAAAAAATTCTAACTCTGCGCGTGACTCGCATTGGCAACTTTATCCCACCCTACATCAGCCGGTGTGTGTGAGCTTCGTTCCTTATAGCTATAGCTCTACACCGCCGCCGGCCGCTTTCGTTCCTCTACCGTATCCATTAATGGGATTTATTCTCGACTGGCGTATTGCGCACTCGGGCCAATCTACTACATGCTAATAATGGTCTTTTGGATTTAACTACAAAAATGGAAAGTGGTTGCCCGTTCGATCGAGGCGGTCTTTATCGGCCAAAAAACCGTGATTCCGTTGAGATTTTGATCAAGGTGGATGTATTTACTCTTTGGTAAAACACTTTTAACCAAAAAATTATAGTTTTACAAACAAGGCCGATCCAAATGCATTCAAAGTGAAACGAATCGTTTGGGGCCCAATATTTAAGGGGCCCTCAAATTATTTTGGGCTTGTATGTTTCTATAGTGTAGAGTAGAAGAACCTAAGAAGAAACCACCTCTAAAAATCCAAAATCGATCCAATCGTGAAGCTTAATTGACGGATGTATTTTCCTATTCTAAGTACAATGACGATTCCGCAAATCCATTATTGAATTGCTCCTCCAAAATCGATTCATCATTTACCAAATTACAACAATTTAGCGGTCGATGGGTTTCCAAGTCGAAATACTACGGAGTCATTGTCGCTCCGCTGCCGATTCAACTCTTGTTCATCAGCATCGGAAGTCAGCAATGGATTTTGTGAGCAACTATTTTGGTATGTATTGATTTCATGATTTGAGTTACAAGTTGCGAGAAATTTCAATCTCAATTTTTGATTGATTTGAGTTTTGAATTATAATTTTCTAACTTTTGTTTAGGACTATTCAATTATTTAAATTACATTATGCTTTGTGTTGTTTAGTGACTTGAGTGTTTATGTTTAAGAGATTACCATTGAATCATTTATTTACAATTGGTTGAAGCGGGTATTTAGTTTGTTTAGTGAATTACGAATTTGGTTTGAATTACAACCTGTTGACTATTGTTGCTAGGTAACCATTGAATTAATTATTTGAGTTACATTATGTTGTATAGTGATTAGTAAATTGGGTGTTTGAGTTACCATTCAATCACAAATTTGAACTACATATAAAATATGAATTATAAATGAGTCAATTTAAGTTACAATATATGTTATTTTATAATTATTATACAATTTTGAATTATTGGTTAATGGGATTAAGGTTAATACAAGTTACTGCATGCTTGGATTACTACTGCATGCTTGTATTATTGGTAGGGCTGTAAACGAGTCGAGGCGAGCCGAGTCAGGATGGGTTCGAGCTCGAGCTCGAAGCTTATCGAGACGAGCCGAGCCAGCTCGAAAACTTTTACAAGTTCAAAACACCAGCTCGAGTTCGGCTCGTGAAAAGCTCGAGCCAGTTTGTGACTCGTTCGAGCCGACTCTATTTATTATTTTTTTTTGAATTTTCACATTAATTTATATGAAAACACAAACAAATATATATTAGGGCTTTTACATTTTGTTGGTATTCCGTACTTATGTGAACAAAGATCTTTATTTTGAATATAAGCAATTTACTATCAAGTTATATATTTTTTTAAACAAAATACTTAATGTTTCTAAAAAGAAACCATTTTTATTTTTAAGAAAACATTTTTAAAATCCTATATAAAAATAATAATCATAATAATAGTAGTAGTAATAATAATAATTATACTATATATACGTATATATATATGATGTATATATATATATGTATGTATGTATATATATATATGTATGTATATATATATGTATGTATATATATACACGTATGTATATATATATGTATGTATGTATATTGATGTGCAAAAAGTAGTTTAAATAAAATGATTAAAACTAACTCTAAAACAGACACTAAGTTAAACTCTAGACTTTCTAAAACTAAACTACTAACCGGCAAGTGAACCGGTAGACACTAGTATAGCTAAGTAAGTCCGGATATCGAACCCACGAGACCCTATTGATTACGTAACAAGACTCGATTTAACTTATCTACTAACCTGAATTAATTATTTTATATTTAAAGGGGGAAAATTTCTAACAAACTAAAGCAAAAGATTAAATAACTTTTTAACTAAAAATGTAAACAAAGAATGAGATTTAAAATGGTTCAAATGATGGTGAGAATACTACCTAGGTCAGATTTCTACATACGAGTGACCAGCTTCTCATCGGCAATGAAACTCTTGCGGGACCGGGATCTTAAAATGCTAAACTTAAGAGAAACCTAAGGACCCTCAACCCTTCTCGAGAAGAAACCTATGGAAACTCAACAAGCTGTTAAACTACCGGTTAATTGGCATCCTTCACAGGATTCCAATATGATAACAAAGTGTCTAGATTGACAATCTACCTCACAGCATGAAAGTCTAAGGCAACTATGATTTCTGATTCAATTCGATACGCAAGGATGACAGGGAA
>BJCM01207044.1:0-11962 GCA_018326385.1 Flaveria bidentis
GATGATGATTTCAAGGGACGTTAAATTCGTTGAAAATGTCTTCCCATATGACAAGGCTAACCTACGGATCGAGGAGGAGCCTGAAATATTTGTTTTGCCCCAGTGGTATCATGCCTCTCAAGATGAGCCAAGCACAAAAGGACATGAAGAAAATGTTATCACAGAAGACTTTGATAACCTCATGCATGAGGAAAATACCTCCATGCAAGACCACGAGGGAGAACTTGAAAATGAGACTTTTGAAAACATGGGAGTCAATGAGACCGAGCCTGTGCATCATGAAGAAGAAACAACAAATCATCCGCCACTGCCTAGAGAAAGAAGAAACCGGTCTCGTCCCGCACACCTCAATGACTACGTCGTCAACCTCCCACCATCCGTAGACCACGCATCACCAGCTCCCGATCAAAGTTCCTCGACGGTACATCCAATCGCTAATTATATTTCTTATAATAAGTTTACTAATTCTCACAAAGCCTTTCTATCGGCCATCAGTTCCAACGATGAGCCAAAAACCTTTAAAGAAGCTGTGCAGGATCCGAACTGGAGAGAAGCCATGAAACAAGAAATTCGAGCCCTCGAGCAAAATGATACATGGGCTGTTGAAGAACTACCGAAAGGGAAGCACGCCATAGGTTCAAAATGGGTGTACAAATTGAAATACAAGCCCAACGGAGAGGTCGAAAGATACAAGGCAAGGCTGGTCGCAAAGGGATTCACGCAGGTAGAAGGAATCGACTTCCATGACACCTTCGCTCCGGTGGCCAAGCTCGTAACCGTTCGAACTTTGCTTGCTGTCGCCACGAAAAGGAACTGGACCATCAACCAGCTGGACGTCAACAACGCCTTCCTGCACGGAGAATTGGATGAAGAAATATACATGAAAATACCACAAGGCTTTGAAAAAAGGAAAGAAGGCAAAGTGTGTCGTCTCAAGCGATCGCTCTATGGTTTGAAGCAGGCATCAAGGAATTGGTACCAAAAATTTACCAACTCTCTGCAACAAATCGGTTTCCAACAATCCCGAGCCGACCACTCTTTGTTCATTTTCAAGTCCGACGACTATTTTGTTGCAGCCCTTATATACGTGGATGATGTTATTCTCACGGGAAACAACATTGAGAAAATAAAGGAAACCACGTCTTTTCTCAACAAGAAGTTCAGCATCAAAGATCTCGGGCCATTAAAGTATTTCTTGGGGATAGAAGTGACACGCACGGCGAAAGGTCTAGTCTTGAGTCAACGAAAATATGTCCTCGACATTCTTAAAGATAGTGGGATGATGGGTTGCCGCCCGAGTGCCTTCCCGATGGAACAAAACACTAAACTCACCAAAGACGACGAAGAAGTTCGAACCAATGCCACAGAATATCGTAGGCTTGTTGGAAGGCTTTTGTACCTACAAGCAACAAGACCTGACATCACTTATTCAGTTAATGTTCTTAGCCAATTTGTCAGTGACCCACGAGCAAATCACATGGAGGCGGCAATGAGAGTACTACGATACTTGAAAGCAACCCCGGGTCAAGGCATTCTTCTTCCTAAGGAAGGCGGAACAAACCTGGTTGGCTACACTGACTCGGACTGGCTCGGGTGTCCAGACACTAGGCGATCACGCAGTGGTTACCTTCTTCTTTTGGGCGGGGCCCCAATCTCATGGAAATCAAAGAAGCAGTCGGTCGTCTCTCGATCCTCAGCAGAGGCCGAGTATCGGGCCGTGGCAACTAGTGTTAGTGAGATCATTTGGATGCGGTGGCTTTTAAGAGAGCTTGGTATTGTTCTAAACAATCCGACCCAGTTATTTTGTGATAACTTGGCTGTTAAACACATAGCCAATAATCCGGTGTTTCATGAGCGAACGAAGCATGTAGAAATGGATTGCTACTTTGTCCGGGAACGGGTCGAATCAAATGAAATAGAGCCTCTTCACATCAACACAAAATCACAAATAGCGGATCTATTCACGAAGGCTTTGGGATCTCGTCAGCTACAGTTACTACTTGGCAAATTGGGCATTTGTGACCCGCATGCTCCAATTTGAGAGGGAGTATAAGAAACCATAATTCTCGCCATATTCACAGTCATATCGCCAGCCAATTGATTGATTCCCTTTGATTATATTTCCTTTTCTTTGTTATCTATTTTTGGCTAGCATTCTATCCTTTTCTATATATAATTGCTCATTGTAAGTTTTACATTTATTAAAAAGAATACACAGAATAAAGTTTTCTGTTCAATCCCTTTTTATAAATGTGCACGGTGTAAACATAAGGATTGCCTAGCAAACTTCATCCGACAACATAGTATCTTTCAATTTAGCAATCACACATATGTAAAACATCGATTGTCATGACATGGTGATTACCCATGGCCGGGCATGCCAACCCAACATTGTTTGTGGCGTGTTTTTGTGTCCGCATTATCGTTAATAAAATGTAAAAATCGAGGTGACAACATTTGTGACATATGTATGTGCCCACATTTTAACATTTGGGATCATAGCAGAATTCCCGATGTCAGCTTTCTAGTGCAATGTGCCTGGGAACACTACTAGCTTAAATAAAGATCAAGACATAAAAAGGAGAAAACACAAATTTGTTAACACAAATAATTACAATTAGCAAAACTTAAGCAAAGTACATGGCACTTTGCCCATTACAACGAGAACATTAATGATATTTGAAACTTTCGATCTAACAAAATTAAGAATTAAAAAAAATCTGAAAAATGAAAAAGAAAGAATTAAATTTTTAGAAGATTTATTAAAAAAAAGAAGCATGGAACAAATAAAAGAAAAACACCAAAAAATGCAAATAAAAAAATCACAAAACCAAACAAACCGACTAGAAAGGGGGATGAGAAACGAATAAATTAGCTAGATTAAGATAAAACTCGTCCTCCGTCCTCCGAAACAAATATGTTTGTCGTTCAGGAAAAAGTATAAATAATAATTATCCATGTATATTGCATCGCACACATGCTTGAATAACTTTTTTGATTTCTTAGTTATTTACTAGCAATCAAATTTAACTTAGTAGATGATCTAGTTAGCTGTGAGCACTTGGGTCTTTTTAGTAGAGATCCAAGTCTAAATCTAATTTTATTTAGTTTTGTTTCTTAATCTTCTTTGAATATCAATTACTAAGCTAGCTACTAGACAAAACAACGTCTTTCTACTTTAATAAAAGAGTGATTAAAAAACACACATTACAACTTCATATTTATTTTTATCAAAAAAAATTCGCTTCTCTCTCTTATTAATTAATTACCTTATTTACAAATAATATTACTTTTAATAAATTATGAAAGAGATATTTTTATTAATATTATTTCTAAATTATTTTTACAAAATAAGAACTTTTTCTAAAACATCACTTTTTTAAAGAAAATATATTTTAAAATTGATGTTTTTTAAAAAATATTTTTTTATTAACCAAATATAATTAAAATTAGAAGTTATAATAAAAAATATTTAAAAATAACATTTTTAGTACAGTTTTTTTGAAAAAAATATTTATTTAAAAGAAAGTTTAAAAACAATTTTTTAAAAAGTTTTCATTATTGTTTTATTAGTTATAGTTTTTACGCATACGTAATTTTAATCATATTTTATGTTATAATCATTTTATACTTAAATAAATTTTATTATATTTAAAGTTTAAATAAACAGGTTTACTAAAGCTAGTTTTAGTATATCATCTTATAAAATTAAAGTATTTTCAGAGGAAGATAATTAAATAAAAACTTCATAATATTTTTAGTAAGTAATTAATAATTATATTAAATACAAAAATTACACAAAAATGCTAAATTCTACAAATAATTTATTTTCTTTTTTCGTGATTATTAGACGCTCCAAACAACCGTTAAGCTTTATGACACTTCTACCCTCACCTTCCCCCACTTGATCTTCTTCCAATAAAAAGTAACACCAAGGGTAAAACCGTAACTTCACACATTTCAAACTGCTAATTTGTCTTGCCCAACCCCGGGTCCAACCGCCCGTGTGGGCCCAAACGCCACGTGTCACGATCTAACAGGTCAAATATTTAACATGGACGAAAATACCCTCAACCGCATCTTGTATAAATATAAATACAAGATGTGTGTGTGTGTGTAAGTAGTAAAAACGAATATTATTTTTTCCGCCATTGAAGCTCTACTTGTGTTCTTCTTCTTTAAGGTATTGCATCCACAATTACATTTATTGTAGAATAGTATTTGACTATTTGTTTATCATTTGTGAACTTGAGTGAAGTTTATTCGATAGTTAAGGTATTAAGTAGTGATAGCTTTGATTTCGAAGGTGTTTATGGTTTATATCTACGATTTATTATTCGATTGAGAATTCTTCGATCACCGGAGTTTTATAAACTGTAAAGTGTAAACTGTATCCCGCTGGTGTTAATCGCGTATTTGCGTTTATTTGAAATTTTACGAAGTGGTGAGGTTCGATGACGTGGTGTTATGTTTGAATTTGTGGATTTGATTGTAATTATTTTGAATAATATCTGATTTCAATAGATGTTTCCCGCCACCTGAGTATTGTGATTGTAGAGTAATTTATGGTTTATGATTTCTGAATGAGTGAATGGTATAGGGGAAAGCTGAAGGTTAGGGCTTATTTTATTGGTATGTTTATCTTGATAGGAGGTTGAGTCAAATAATGATAGGTTGAGTTATTTTATGTTGACGCCCTGGATCGAATCATATAATAGGATCTATATGTTTTGATGAAGAATCAAGGAGAGTATGCACAAAGATGTGCAAGGACTCGGTGGAAAACAAGGTCAAAACGGGGAACAAAATTTACACACAATATACTGAAATTCTACACTTACAAATGACAAATCTGTTGGGTAATATACCTTACAATTGACTATTGTTAGATAATAAAACTAGTATAGGTAATTTTGTTTTAGGATTGTTTTGATTTTGATCTTCCAACATTTTAGGAGTAAGGATTGAGTTCATTAGGTTTACTAGTTTGAGTCAATTTAGGAGTCTTGGTGATCAAGATTTGTATTTGTATAAATAGTGTCTTGGGGAGTTCTCACAAAATAGCTGCATTCTATCGTGTATTTAGCAATGATTCTGGGCCAACAAAAACATTATCTCTAATTGATGTTTGTTAATTGTGTTTCTTGTCATGTTAATCTCCATGATTTAGCAGTTAATTTCATCTTATGAAAATGTTACTGTGATTTCACCTTGTGAAACTTTTCTGATTTTGCAGATTGAGATACTAGTGAAGGTGATTTGAAAATGGTGGAGTCAAAGAAGTTGTCTGCTTATTGGTGGTGGTTTGACAGTCAAAACAACAGTATCACAAGAAGCTCTCCATGGCTTCAATCCACTCTTGCAGGTATATCATTCTTGTGTTTTGGTGCATTGTTTCTCCTTTTAATTCTGTTTTGGTTAATCAGGGTTTAACTTTTGAATCTTTTGACCATTGTGTTATCAATTTGTAGTTGTTATCTTGACCACTTCTCTGTCTTTTGACTAGCCAAGATGTAGAATATCTTAGATTGCTATAAGACCAATGCTGTGAAAAAATGGGATATAGATTACTTTTTAAACACTCTCCTAAAAGATTGCATATGAAAACAAGAAATTCTTGTAGAATTTAATAGAGGGGTGACCAAATGAGTAGAATACCACTTAAAAACACATTGAAATCAGCATTGTAGGATCACTAATTGAAATAAAAGCCACAACAAGTATAACAACAAAATAAGAGAAAAAAGAACTCTTCATGACAACTTTATGGTCAATCTAGAAAACACTCTTCCTCCCATCCACATTTCTACTTTGACTCATCTCAACATAAGTGTGCGTAACCTTTAAGGGGTGGCACAGTTGTAAGCCTTTGAGTCCCTCTAAGATTCGAATTCAACTTCCACTACTTTTCTACCTTATGGACAAAACTAGTATTCTCCTAATCAGATGTAGCTTTAAATGTACATATCTGTGTTTTAGTAGTTTGTGGAATATTATTATGACTTCTATGAAAATTTGTCACAATGAATGACACTAATATGAAGCATAATTCACAGAGCTAGATGAAAAGACAGAATCCATGCTAAACTTGATTGAACAAGAAGCAGATTCTTTTGCAAAACGTGCAGAAATGTATTACAAGAAACGGCCTGAGCTAATTCAACTAATTGAGGACTTATATCGAACCCATCGGGCACTAGCTCTACACTATGATCATCAAGCCATCAAGTTTGAGTTTGACTCGAGTACTCACCTTTTGACCCGACACCAAGCTCCCAATCCGATCACTGATGTGGACAAATCCTACGACAGCTATTCTGACTCAATTGACTTGTTCCATGATCAAGATTCTAACGAATCAGAAACCGATGATCCTCAAACTCGTGTGGGAGAATCTTCAAGTGATGAATTGATGAACTTGAGGGAAGAAATTGATAGACTGAAAGAAGAAAACAAGATTCAGAAGATGATGTTGGTTGAGAAAGATGAAGAGAAAAGAGAAGCAATAAGACAGTTGAGTTTATGTGTGGATTTAATCAAGCAGGAGAATTTGAACCTTAAGAAAAGATGTGCTAATGATCATTTGAAAATGAAGATTAATAGTAGTAGCATTTTCTCAAGGGTATTTTGGGAAAAGATGTTTTATGAATAGAGAACAAATGAGTATGTTACTTTTGTAGATAGACAAAGTAATTCATTTTATACATTATACAATTTTAGATATATGAAAAAGATGTTTGCTTGGTTGGGGTTGTTGGTGATTTTTTTGGAACTAGACAGTTGGGATGTGGAGTAATGTTTTTAGAATCGGAACGTATTAATTAGGAATCGGTTATTAACTCACGAGGTTGAGTTTATATAAACCTTTCTCATTTGAATTAGCGGTTACTCGGTGGACTGTATGCTTAATATTTTTTGTTAAAATTTTTTTAATCTTATTTACTAATTCAGAATCAGGCTTCATTTTTTAGTTATTTTAACTTTAGAATTACAATTGCCAGCAAAATAATTTCTTATTTTATATTAAACCAGTTATAATTTTTTTCCAATAAAAGTTAAGTATGTAGTTATTCAGTTTTAAAACTGATTTGATTAGTGAATCAACTAAATTACACGACCAGTTAGATGACTAGAAAATATGTGTAGGTCTTGGGTTCAAGTTCTATCTCTAACAAAAATAAAAGGGTTTATGTGGGCTAGGGGTTTTTCTCACATAAAGTGAGTTTCCTTTTAAGGGTAGTCTTACGTTAGAGATGGATGGATACAGACTGATGGACGAGCTTCCATTCGGGACGTGCTAGTCTACACTCTACTGTCTCAAGGTTTCGTATTTAAGTAATAGAGATAAGCGGGTGGGCCAGTGACCCGTCAACGATCCATTTAGCCGTTCAAAAAAATGACCAGAAAATAATATATGGACATACCATCAATTAAGTTTCGATTAAGATACAATAATTAAATAAACTCATGATTACAAGAATGACAAATGAAATCAACATACCGTTTTTTAAACACATGATTGAACAGCTTTCCATAATTATCTTGTGTAAAGAACAGGGATAGCATTAGAACACAAAATAACCGGGTACGGATCCAACCCGGGTTCGGGTACAACCCGATGGGAGTCATACCCGGTTCGAACCCGTTTAAACCCGTAGGGTTGGAACCGGGCTTAGTTTTTGAGTCTTTTAGCAAACCTGACCCGAACCCGGCCCGGTCTAAACCCGAATTGAACCTGGTATTTGACATAAAAAAAGAAAAAAAATTATAAAAAATAAACTAAACCTGGTATTATACCCGGTTCCGGACCCGACCCAAACCAACCCGACCCTACCCGGGTATGGCAGGGAGGGGTTTCCCGCAAATGAACCCGACCTGGGTTCGTACCCGGGTTCACCAATACCCAGGTACAAAAAAACCGATTGGGCCCAATCCGGTTTGAACCCGGTTTCGAGTCCGGCCCAAAACCCAAAATGAGCATCTCTAGATAGCATAAAGGCACAAAGCCATAAATGCATACAGCTTATTTACCGTTAGAACTTTTATTAGGCCCAATTTTAATCGATCCATATTAAGCCCAATCCATGGTAAAGTCTAAAACTTGACAATTATCTAAAGATTAAAAAATAAAAATAGAAATAAAAATAAAAAACTAAGGATTAAACAATATTCGATGCAATTAAGGATGTTTAATATATATAACTAACCAAATAAGTTCAATTTTTTGGGGCTGTTTGATTTGGTCTGACCCGGCTGACTCGGTCAGCGGGTCAGCCCGTTTAATACGCGAATGGAGCTTCTGACCGGGTCATATGGTCTGACTCAAACTTGAAAAAACATTTTGCTGACCCAGCCAACTCTCTCCCCTTCCCCGATCGACGCCCCCTTCCTCCCCTTTTCTCTCGGTTGGCTTCATCCCCTCCCCCCGCGCTCTCGATTGGCCACCTCCCCTTGGCTGTCAGTCGTGCTCTCATCCCCTCCCGACCGAGCCCTAACGGTCACGTCTCTCATCGCCTCCCCACCGAGCCCTAACGGTCGCGCTCTCATCCCCTCCCGACCGAGCCCTAACCGAGCATCTTCCTGTGGTAATCATCATTCCTTTATGAATATAGATGTATATGTATATGAGTATGTAGATGTGTATGTATATGGGTATGTAGATGTGTATGTATATGTGTATATTGTGTATGTAAATGTGTATGTAGATTTATGTGTATGTAGATGTGTATGTATATGGGTATGTATATGTGTATGTATATGGGTATGTATATGGGTATGTAGATGTGTATGTATATGGGTATGTATATGTGTATGCGTATGGGTATGTAGATGTGTATGTATATGGGTATGTATATGTGTATGTATATGGGTATGTATATGTGTATGTATATGGGTATGTATATGTGTATTTATATGGGTATGTATATGGGTATGTATATGTGTATGTATATGGGTATGTAGATGTGTATGTAGATGTGTATGTAGATGTGTATGTATATAGGTATGTATATGTGTATGTATATGGGTATGTTGTAGATGTGTATGTATATAGGTATGTATATGTGTATGTATATGGGTATGTAGATGTGTATATAGATGTGCATGTATATGTATATATTGCTTATGTAAACATTTTCAATTATTCTAATTTGGCTATTTTTATTAATTACACAATACCAGTTAAATTAAAACTCGTTTAAACAACGGGGCAATAAGGTTATTTTTATCATTCAGCAAAGTCAGTCAGATACTAAATCAAACAACCAAGTTTCAGACAAATACAGACTCAATCAGAACCTCTAACTAGTGACCCACATAACAAGACATGAGACATTTAGGGACAAATTCTCTAAACTTTAGGTAGCATGTTATAGAATTGTAGTTGGTTCAAGGAACTAACTTATTGATAATTAATTATTTAGGTTAGAGAAATATAGTTTAATGAGTAAGTTGATCATTTAACTTAATTTTATAGTAGTTAGTTTTTCAACGGTTGACATGGTAACTAGTTATACGAAATTGATTATTTCACATCTAAATAATCACATAGTCTATATGTGAATTTAGTATCCATATATTATAATTAAGTATTATAACTTTAACTTGTAATAATCATTTAAAAGATTAATTATATTAAGATGATTTTAATTTATGAGTTGAAATCTTTTTCTAATACAATTTTTATAAATTGTTTTCAAGAGAATGTCCTGATGGTAATTGATGTTATTTTCACATATTCTAGTTTGTAAGTTAAAATTTTGTAGAGTGTTGGTATTGTGATTTCAAGATTAAAGTATACTTTATACAAAGAGAGTGTGTTCATAGAAAAAAAAAAGTTTATTGGTTTCCTTTTCATATTATTTGAAATTATGAAAAACATACTCATCAAACAATTATTTTTAAGAAGAATATACATTTTTTAACCTAACTCTTTAAGAAAACTTCTTATCAAATGTATCATACATGTACGTATGTTACTCTGTTAATATGTTATGCTAGGTAACATACCAACATAATAATTAGAGTAAATTATTTTTTATTTTATCTTTGTGGTTTTATAAAAATTGTCATTTGAATTCAAAATGTTTATTTTTATCATGTGTATCCAATTATCATTTAAATTCATTTGACTACAACAAACGAACATCGTCAATTTTAAATATTAGGCGTAGTTAAATAGATTTAAATGATAATTTTAGTGGAACATTTGGATGAAATTGATAAAAATTAAAATTTTGGATTCAAATGATAATTTTTATGAAATCACGAGAATAAAAAAATAATTAACTATAATAAATTAAACCAAAACAACTTTCTCATAAATTAAACTTTAAAAGGTTTGAAATTAAAATGGTTTTAAACTTTTCACATGTGTATTTGAGTTCTTTATCTCATGCTTTATTTCATGAACAATAAACCCCAAAAAGGGGACACCGGATCTATGACTCATGCATGTTTTCAAGAAAATGTACTCTCATTTTGTCAGCATCATGGGAAACAAGTTGATGGTTATTGTCAATCAAAATATTAAAAAACATAACATGACATGAAAATTAGTTAAAGAATAAATTACTTGTATACTAAAGCAAAGAAATATGTTTCAGTATTAAGAAACGTAATAAGTTTATGTATTGATTTTTAATTTTGTAACGTGGTTAGATATTAAGCTTAAGTTTTCCTCTTAATTTTAAAGAAACAATAGTGAAAGCAATAAGGTTGGGTACTAACATTTCATCCCAAATTACCATAAAAGTTAACGAATATTACCTTTAATACAAACTACCATACAAATTTAAAGGTTATTGTTCAAAACTGTTAGGAAAGTTCTTATACCGAACCACAAATATATATATGTAACTAGTTTTAGTAAACTCGTGTATTACACGGGTTGAATAAATAAAATATTAATATAATAAAATTTATTAATTGTAAAATTATATTCTAAGATATGATATGGCTGAAATTACGTATGAGAAATATGTATAACTAATAAAACAGTTATATCAACTTTTTAATTTTTTTCCAAAAAAACATTTTGTTCTAAAACAAATTGTATAAAAATGTCATTTTTAAAATTTTTCTTATTATAACTCCCAAATTAACTACTTTTGGTTTTAGAAAATTGAAAATTTTAAAAATACAACATTTTAAAAAATTTCGTATTTTTAAAAAAGTTTGATGCTTTAGAAAAATTTATTATTTTATAAAAAATTTATTATTTTATAAAAAATTTGTATATTTAGAAATAACATTAATAAATAGATCTTAATATTACTAGTAATTAAGATAATTATTTAAGATAAGAGAAATATAATTTTTTTTGCTGATAATGAGTGTAATACTATCATGTAACACCTCAAGTTAATCTTTAGAGTAGGAAGATTAACTCTATATTAAAGGATGATGGTTCATTGATTTATAATTGATTTATATATGTGTAGGAAAAACAAAGTGTACTGCTATAGTTATATCATACATAATAGGTATGAGATGAATTTACATTCTTATGTCTACCATTATTCATGTATCTTTTATTATCAATAATATTTAAATCAAAGCGTACTGCTATAGTTATATCATACATATAGGATGTTACTAACATCCTATATTGTGGTGTAGTATGGTTGGATTGGACACATATAGTTGTTTGTTTTTAATAAGTTATGATTACTTATGAACATGGTTATATATGAAACAAAGTGTGTGAATCAAGGTGCAATTAGAACATAAAATAGGCGTTAAAGTGCATATTAAGGATGCTTTTAGGTAGAGGTGTTAAAAAAATATCCGAAAATCCAAAATTCGGATATTCGAAATATCCAAAATATTTTTATAAAATTTTTAAAAATATTAATTATATATTTTAGATATTTTTGGATATTTCGGATATTTTAATAAATACTTTGAATATATGAAATAAATTTCAATAAAATTTATTATATTTTTATAAAATTTACCAAAT
>BJCM01207045.1:0-34222 GCA_018326385.1 Flaveria bidentis
CGCTAAACTAAAAAAAGTAAATAAAAATATAAATATTATTTATGTACAACTTAAAAAAACTATAAAAAACCTAAAGAACCACAAGATCAGTTGTTAAGCCCAATGTACAACAAACCAAGCTTTGTGTACAAGAACTATAACTTCATAAAGAAGAAAAGAAAACAAATAAACAAATAAGAAAAAGTTTAAGGTAGAATTCAACAAAAATTATAATTTTAAGGGTGAAGAATGTAATTTTCTAAAAATGAAATAAGAGGTGGGTTAACCCTAAAACTTAAAGCAGCACATCGACTCCTCTCATCCTAGCAACTCTCCTACATCAACAGATTTTTCCATTAAAATTTCCTTCAATGTAATCTCTTATAAGTCTGATATGACCTCTCTCTATCGCATCTCTATTCAACTTCTATGTCTTCATCTCATCTTCTTGTTCGATTTTACACAAAAGCACATGCCCTAGCCTCTAAGAAAGAACCAAAGTGAACTCTTCTCTTGAGAATCGCCTTAAATTATTACCGGAAATTGACCAGCATACATGAAGCGCCGCCTCGCCTCGCCTAGCGCTCCAAGCCTGAAGCGCCGCTTCAGACTGCTTCATGTATTCTAGCGCCTCAACTGAAGTGAGGCGATTTGTCCAGCACCTCTAGCGCCTCACGCTTTAAGCAGCGCCTCACAATGCTTTTTTAAACCAAGTTGAGGATGGAAGGAAAATGATTTGGACCAAGAATGTTTTGGAAAGAACACACAAGTAGCAACACAACAATACACATTCAAGTGATAAAGAGCAATTCAACTTGAAAAGAACCTAGTATATCTATTAGCCCAAATCTATAGTGTATAGATCTGATGATGAAAATATTTACATGATACTAGTTAAATTTGATACACAGATTGTGTGTTATTCAGTGTATAGAGCTTAGTTAAAAGATCTAAGTTTCGTAAAAGTCGAACATGTATAATCATATTTGTTCGTCAAAATTTTTAGAATGTTTAGGTTTATGCTCCTACTTCTTGTCAAGTAGCTTTAAAAGCAATGTTTATGAACAATTTGGTTTATGATATTTAGATACCTTTTATGTAATTGCTCTAATAATGATCATATGCTGAAATGCTGAATGTATTCACTAAAACACCAAAATGGTGTAAAATTTAGTGTCCAATCTGCATCAAATTTACATGTCCATTTTTCCACTATTACTTTAAAAGGAAATAATGCTAAAGGGTTTACCTTTTGTATCGTAAAGTATTGATATAGATATATATTTTCATCTTCAGGTTATGCTATATTTTAATTAGAGAAGGTATAAAAGCTGCAGAATCTTGATTAATAGCCGGGATTATGAGTGGCAGACGTAGAAGATCTGAATCTTTATGGGATAGAAAAGAAGATCAAAACGAGACCAAAGAGTTTAATTTAAGCGGCGATTCACCGAAACCGTCAAATTCAGAAATTAATGATGTTTTAATGTCTGATGATTTTTCTATGCAAGGAAATGAAAACATGTTAATGGATAGTGATAACATCGGTGACAAACATAGAATGAAGACGGATCCTGCTTTTGATGACTGGGAAGGTCAATATGGTCAACCCTATAGGTTTGCAATTCTTTTTATCATTTTGAATCAATTAAAAGTTGGAAGATAATATAATTTTGTCTCTTCATTATAAGTTTTTTGTATTGCAGAAAGACTAGTTAGAAAAGAGTAGAGTTAAATTACTTAAAACCCTTTGGAAAATCATCTCCAAATGCCCCTTTCATATATGTTTAGCTTGTGAAAACCAAGTATTTTAGACTAAAAGGCTAATTATCTCATAACTAAATGTTTGTTAATAGTATATGTGGCAAAATGGGCTGGCCATTCAACGGGTCAGATGGGCAAATTTGTAGGCCGGCTTAACACAGGCTGGATTGACCCACAAACACTTCTTTATCCATTTCTTTTTAATTTCATGGAAGTTAACATATTAAATATGATTAGTTAAACAATTTGTTACTAATTTTCATCAATAAAATGATTTTAAGTAAAAAAAAGCGTGATTTTTTATATAAACAGTCTATTTCTTTCTTAGCTTACTATCCAAATATGATTTGTTTGGCCTGTTACTAGTAAAATATAACCCAAATAAATACAGTTTGTTTAATATTAGTTCCTTCTTTGGAGTAAGTGGTAAGTTTTCTATTTTAACTTTTTATTCATATGTTTTACTTGTTGATGCTGCCCGTGGATTTTTAGCGAACTATATAGATTTTACCTGTTTGACCTGTTATGAATACAACGTAGCCCAAAGTGATCCACTTCTTTTTATTTCAGTTGCTTCTTTGAAGGAAGTGATGGTTTTTGTTATTTTTTTATGTTTTGCCTGCTGGTTGGTGCTACATGTAGGGGCGGCAACCGAGTAGTAGGTGGCAAGGATAGAGCTCGTAGTAGGAGCAGGAGCAGGAGTTGGAGCCCACACCAAACCAGGGACAGAGACCAAGACCACGGCAGAGACCAAGACCATGACAGAGACCAGGACCAAACTCGACTCCAGGACCAGGATCAAACCCGAGCCCGGGACCGGGAATGGGAACGAGGCAGGACTCGGGGGTTAGCCAGAAGCAGGAGCAGGAGCCGGAGTAGGAGTAGAGGAAGAGACCAGGGCAGGGCTGCAACCCCATCTAGAGGTGGTTCAAACCGACATGATTATGACTCAACCAAAAAGTGGAGTAATAATAGACCAGAATACTCAGGGGGTTCACAGTACCATAAAACTCATAAGAGTGGTCATAATGATCAAGATCACAGGCGGCAATCAAACCAAGATATCAAGCGGCCATGCAAATTTTTTATGATGGGTAGATGCAACCGCGATAATTGCAGGTTTTCACATGATGTTCCAAAATCAGAGGTCTATGAAGGAAGGTCACAGGATCATAATGATTTTCCTAATTCACACCCTAATTTGGATGACAAGAACAGATCTTGGAAGGATCCTCAATTGAACACTTCGGAATCTGGTGATCCTTATAAAATAGGTTTGGATGATAATCAAGATTCCCGATTTATTCCCATCAATGCTGATGGCCCCAATATAAGTTTGAACGGAAATGGACCTAATAGTCAGTTAAATGGTTCAGCTAATGAAGATGAAAAACTTCTAGAAACATCTAGAAACGATTTCCCACAAGCAAGTAGTCTCCCTCAGATATCTCAAAACCTAAATCTCGCCAATGCCCTTGGGTTGCTTTACTCTGGTGACCAGGTTGACTCTACTGTGGTCAACGATCCGGTCAAAGCTAGTGCGCCAAAGGAGAATCAAAAGTCAAAAGAACCAGTAGGAAATAAGGAAGACAGTGAGAACAAAATAACCGAAAAATCTAATACGAACATTGGAAAAACTGTAGCAGAAGGAAAAGTAGATGAAGGCAATTTGGGAAATGATGAAAAGGCAATGCGGGCTTTCAAGGTCACACTTGTGGAATTTGTTAAAGAGATTTTAAAGCCAACATGGAAAGAAGGTAAAATGAGTAGAGAAGTTTATAAAACAATTGTGAAGAAAGTGGTTGAGAAAGTTACAAGTACCATACAAGGAGTTCAGATCCCACGAACGCAAGAAAAAATGGATCAATATTTGACGGTTTCTAAATCCAAAATTACTAAGCTTGTTGAGGTCAGTATATCTGTTTGTTGTTGTAATTTACGTAATTTCTATAATTTTATTCTCAAGACCGTAAGAAAAAATGGGCAGGTCGTATGGGTTGGGTACTTGAGGGTTTTTATAAACCACTGAAACCAACCAAACCGCCCAACCTGGAGAAAGTCAACCGGTCTAAGACCCAAAGGGTTCGGTTCACGGTCAGGTTTTCGTGGTTCGGTTTGAAATTTGGAACCGGTTGTTAAACTTTATTTTTATATATTTATTTTTGGAATATGTAGTTACCCTCTTAAAATTTTAATGCAAACTGAAGTATTAAAAAAAATTTGGTACCAACCGGCAAATTTGAACTACCAAACCGGCCTGGTCCACCGACCCACCAAACCCGTCCAGTTTGGTTTGTCATTCCCTAAACCCTCGAAACTGGCTAAACCAGATCCTGAACGCTCCTAAATGGCTACAGAATGGGTAATCGTGAAACACTTGTCATAACAGGTCAGTCGAGTCGGGTCCTGTCATGTTTCACTGATCCTTCCCCCTGAATTTGATAATCGACTAACGTATTATATATGATCAAAGAAGACTATTATGAAGATGTTGATCTGTTTTTTCTGTCTAATTGCTAGTTTGTTGCTATTCGTTATCTGTTTATAGTCATACCAGCCGCTTTATGCACATGAAAATCCGTTACGCTCATAACGGATAAAAAAAACATAATTTCTTTGTGCAGGCATACGTTGGAAGGCTTATGAACAAGTGATTCGGACTCACTTTCTTGACCAAAATCTGATGAGGTATTATGATGATTACATAAGGTGAGTTAACAGTTTAATTATAGATGGTGCAAGAGATGTTTCTTTGTTATTGTTAATTGTAAACACTTGTGTTGCTTTGTATTAATTTATAAGACCATTGCTTGTATCACACCCTTGGCCCAAACCAAATAGCACTGGGTCGGGTTGATGATCGGACCGGACCAGACCAAACTAGACCGGACCAAACAAGTAGGACCAAGTTTGGAAGTTAATAAAATAAATTGAGCCTAGAGGTTAAAAGAGATCGGATTGGCCCGTGAGTCTTCTGTGGTTTTTGGTTTTATATGAACCGACACGTAATGACAACGGAACATATGAAGACATACTTGTATCCGTTCAAGGGGCGAGTGACCTATAATATGTTAAGGAATTCCCTTTGATATCATGGTCTGTAGCCGATTGTTTGTGTATCATACATGTATGCTAGAAGCAACACTCTATTGTATGTTTAGATAACCAGAACACTCGTACAATCTCATCGCTTAAGCCATCAACCGTTGTTCTCGTGTTTTGCAAGTTTTTGGCTTGTAATTTTTCATGTATCGAACCTCTAAAAGTTAGCTAGCATAGTTCAAAATAGAAAATTATCAACACATGATACATATAGAATGGCATGGAGCAGTGTCCTTAAGTGCGTTTATTGAAACTTGTGATTCATGATCCCATAATATGGATCTGAGGGTCAAAGAAAAGGCACAGAATTGCTGTCACAACCTTCAATATCTGTTATGTTTATAATACCTGTCACTATATAGTCGAGATGCTTATTGCACCGTGCAATCGAAAACACAAGTTATATCACTAAAACGGAAAAAAATATCACGAGGAAAAGCCGTTAACATCAAGAAAGTAAGATCATAAAGACGTGTTCAGAAACAAAAATGAAACATCTCCTTCATGGCATGTGATGACCTTTATGTTAATACTATAACAGTTCTAAAAACACCAAGGTTTTTGCATCACTCTCAGCAATGAAAAGTAAGTTTTAAAACACGTCTGGAGCATGAAAAACTAACTGCTTTGTGAACACCATTCCCGCGCATTCTGAAACATCTTCAACCACGGGCTTGGGCCTTTCTTTTCAACATCCCAATTCTTTGGGTACCATGGAAACTGCCACATCAGAAAACACCTCTCGGGGTGCGGCATCATAGCAAGATGCCGCCCATCTGGCGAGCAAATTGCCGCCAGACCTAGCGGTGATCCGTTTAAGTTAAACGGGTACTTCTCGGTTGGGTTCCCGTCATCATCACAGTACCTCAAGGGAGCCAAGTCAGATGATAAAATGTTGTCAAAAATCATTTTATCAGGAAAATAAGCTTTTCCTTCACCATGTGCAGCCCAAACACCTAATGTACTACCTTCCATCCCTTTAAACATTATTGCTGGTGATTTTTGCAGTGTCACGTTAGTGAACCGACACTCAAACCCACCTGACTCGTTGTGTATGAATCTGGGCTGGGCCGGGTCGCCACCAGTTCCTAAAGTCCCACCAACTTCTGGGCCTGGGATCCAGCCCAATAAGGCCATCAGCTGGCATCCGTTGCAGACCCCGAGACTAAAAGTATCCGAGCGGTTATAGAACTCTTGAAACTGGTTTAAAAGTGACGGGTTGAACCGAATAGAAGCAGCCCAGCCTTTTGCAGAATCAAGCACGTCACCGTAACTAAACCCACCCACAAACACTACGCCACGAAACCCATTTAAAGAAACTGACCCGTTTAAAAGATCCGACACAGTAACATCCCACGGCTCAAAACCTGAAGCATAAAATGCAGCTGACATTTCCCTATCACCGTTACTACCCTCCTCCCGAATGACCGCCACCTTCGGTTTACTAGGGGCGTTCATGTAATTTTCATCGGTGAATCTTGGAGTGAAAGTTAACCACCACGCAGGTTCGTGTCTGTCCTTTAATCCTTCTTTCTCTGAGGTTACACAAGCGGCTAATTTATGTTTTTTCTCGATATGAAAACCAGTTTCTTCCCAAATGTCACGAAGATGGACGGTTTTCTCATTTAAATGTGTCATTCCATCGATCGCTAACCTAATCGTTGGTTCGGCTGTTACTTGTCCTATGATCTCTGAACCAACACCGCGGTTTTTAAGGATTGTTGTCACTTTGACCAAGTTGACCTTGCTGACCTCGAGAATGAGACCGAGTTCTTCCGCGAACAATGTTTCGAATATGCTTTTTCCATGTGAACTTAAACTCATTTGAACACCACAATTTCCAGCAAAAGCCATCTCGAGAACTGAAACGATAAGCCCGCCGTCGCTGATATCATGACCGGCTGAGATTAATTCATCTGTTAGTAGATCTTGAACAGCCTCAAAAACTGTTTTGAGGTAAGAAACATCATCAACATCAGGACATTCATCCCCAAGTTGGTCAAACACCTGTGAAAATTTTTAAAAAAAAATTCAACTATTTAAGATTGAAATATCAGATAATGTGAGGACTCCTTTGACTATAGGCTGCAAAAGGGCAGTCAAGTCAAAGTAGTTTCAACGTTCAAGTCAAAAGTCAAAACAGGTTATATTGATCCGCCAACGCTTCTTTTTTATTTCAAAAATAAAAAAGATAATATATAAAATGCGTTTACAATACAATTTGTACACCAATGATCGAATTCGACCCACAGAAAAGCAATTTAGAAGGTTATAATCTGTAAAAACTTGTACTTTAGACGACTTTAACTGGTTTCGGGTTGAAAAATTCACTTCTACCCACATTAATTGTAACGGGTCAATTTGGGTTATGTTTTATTTATATAACAGATCAAACAAAAGATAGATAAAAAGAATACAGATAACAGATCGCTGTGCTCGTATTTTTAACATGTAAAACCACCTAAATCATTTAATCCAAAAACTACGTTATTGAATATTTGTATTTGGTAATCACATTTGACACTCTAACTGCCTATAATAATTTGATAGTAACTGTTTTGACCTGTTACACAGTGTATTTGCTCCAGGTTCCATACTTTAAGCAAATCCATATACTTCATAGTCAAACAATATGATAATAAGTAAAATTTAATTATTAAAAAAATACCTGAGAAAGAGCAGATCCACCTAACCGTCTTTTTCCTTTCCCCAAATCAATATGAACCAAAACACCATCATCTTTAAGCTTCAAATCCGGTGTCACGGTTTTAGTTATATCAGAACACGTGACATACGCACTAATAACAAGATTACCCGGAGCTTTAACTACTTCACCAGAAACCTGAGCAGCCATTGAAAGACTATCTTTACCACCATCAATAGCGATACCAAGTTCAATCATGGCTTCAGAAAGCGCAACAGCAGCGTCATACATTGACGCACCTTCACCATCAAGTTTAGCAGCATACATCCAGTTCCCACTTGCTTTCACATCACTCAAACTAGTAACTTTAGCCCAAACAAGATTCGTTAGCGCCTCTCCAACTGCCAAACGGGCCATTGCTTTTGGATCAAGTAAACCTTTGATAGGTTGCTCCCCAATCGCACACGCACCACCCGTGTAATCAGTGTATGTTTGAGCGATAACTGCCACGTCAGCGAGAGTGATCTGCAATGGACCCACTGTTTGTTGCTGGGCCACGAGGCCAGTTACACAACGATCAACTTTAGTTGTTAAGAAACGTTTAGAACAGATTGATGGTAACCTTAATACCCTTTCAAGTGAATCCATTAATGTAATCCCAGGAGCTATTTCGAGTGGTTCTTGTTTATCTTTTACTCGATGAAATTCAAATGTTTTTTGAGGCATGTCTCCAAGAACTTTTTCTAGTTCAAGATCAACAGCAGGAGGTTTTTCAGTTGCATAGCTGTCAATTAACCGTACACGCCCTTCACCACTTATAGTTCCAATAACTGCCATTGACAACCGTTCTCTTTTACAAATAGACTCCAAAAGATCACGGCTTTGAGGGTTGACCAAAATTGCATCTTGTTCTTGATATTCGGCACCCCAGATTTCCAATATAGACATTGTATGATCACCAACAACAATAGCCCTAATATCAATTGTAGCACCTTCTGGATAGATGATTTCTTTAACAACATTACAATTACCACCTGCACCCTGATCATGTATGCTGATAATGGGGTTATTCTCACCCATTTCAATACAAGCACGAACAACACGATATAATTTCTGTGCCATCTCAGCATCGCCACGCTGGACAGCATTAAAATCCAGCTCAGCATCATTCTGACCACTAACCATACTCGATGCTGCCCCACCTCCCATTCCAATTCTATAAGCGGGCCCACCGATTTTAACAACCAACATACCAATTTCAGGCTCACCTTTTGTTATATGGGTATGATCAATTTGCCCGATGCCTGCACTAAACATAATCGGTTTCAACCATTCCCGTCTTTCCCCACTTGGAAGTCTCATTCCAAATGTTCTTGTGTACCCTTGAATCAACGGTTCACCAAATTTGTTACCATAATCAGATGCACCATTGCTTGCATCAACAAGTATTTTCCATGGTGAAGCTAAATTTGATGGATAATCAAAGGATTCATCTTCCCAAGGAGCATACGAGCCCTCGATATTAAGATTTCCAACACAATATCCAGCTGTTGATGCCACAACAAAAGATCCCCTACCCGTTGCGTGTGTATCCCTAATTCGTCCTCCTGCACCTGTTTCTGCACCAGGGAACGGTGCAACTGCACACGGGAAATTATGGGTCTCGGCTGTAAACAGAATATCAAGATCACGAGCAACCGGGCTCAAAGGAGATGTAGCACCAGGCTGAGTAGGGCGTAACGGGTTCACCAGAAACCCTTTGATTGCACTAGAGTTGTCTTTAAACCCAATCACAGAATTGTTAGGGTTTGCACGTAAAGTGCTCTTTACAATCTGCATTAGAGTCTTGTTCATAGGCTGACCATCCACAACAATCTTTCCAGTAAAAAACCAGTGCCTGCTATGCTCACTATTCGATTGTGCAATATCAAAAAGCTCAACATTCGTAGGATCTCGTTTAATGTCATCTTTAAACAGTTTAGTGTAATACTGTAGATCTTGTTCATCAAATGCTAACCCCATTTGTTGGTTAATTTCCTCCAATGCTTTTCTACCCTTTTCCATAACAGGCACATAATAAACCTCCTCAGGAACTATACTCGTTTTGAAGGAAACAAGTTTACTGGGATAAACACATTCAGTCATTCTATCATGCACCATTGCAGCAAAGTCGACGATTTGACTATCAAGAAGTGGTGCACTTTCAGTTTTAACATACAAAAGATACCGCCTTGATCGTTCTAATCTGTTCACTTCTGTAAGCCCACAAGCGTGACATATGGACACAGCGTTTGCAGACCAAGCTGTGGTGAAAGACAACCTAGGACCAACTTCAACCACCACTGTGTTAAACCCCTCTTTCGTCTCTTTACCTATAAAGCTTTCATCCCCTAAATTACCAGGCTCATACGTCTCTTGCAGAAGCCATCTGAGCACCGAAAGCTTCTCATTCGACAGACCCTCGTCAAGCCCAATGTTGAAACACTGTTCTGTTTTCAGACCCACAATCTTATCAGATATCTTGCTCTGAACCAACTTAAGCAACTCCTCCATCGCGCTTTCTCGAATCAATGGAGTTCTATAAAAATGAATCACTTTTTCACTCACCAAATCACCCACATTGCCCAACTCTTGGGTATCTACTGACACCACAGCTTTTACCTTCTCAGAAGCATTTCGTCGAACCCCTTTCCTGCATATTCTCACATAACCACTTCTTTTGCTCACAGAACCCAAAATCAAATGGGAATTTCTACCCTTTGGTAAAGGCTTAGGCAAGAATAAGTTACGAATATTTAAACCCTGAAATCAAACACAATTTTACACAGATTACAATCAGTTTCCCAGTTTCACTCCAATTCATAAAGTTTAAACAGTTCAAACGATTTAAAGAACAAAAAGACACATACTTGTAAGAACTCTGCTGCTGTGATCTCCAATGATGCAGACATTATTAAATGAACAGATAAGATCTTCAACTGGTGAAAGATTCGAATTTCATCAACTTATGACGATCAAAGTTTTATGCTTTAATATGTGAAGCAAAGAAAGGTTGTAATGAATCAAGAAGATGTATTGGGGTTTTACCGATGAGGGGTTTGTCGCCGGAGGTTGATCGGAGTGGTGGTGGAATCTGCCGGAGATAGGTGGCGTTGGACAAGGTAGCGTTAAGAGTGAGTGACAGTATGAATCGATGAATGCACATGAAGACGAGGGTTTAGGGTTGTAGTTAATTGCAAATTACTTCCTCAACTATCTTGTAGTTTAATTTCAGTCCTGCACGTTTCATGTTTTTCTTTTTTTATCATGTTCAAAGAAAAATTATTCCAATATTCACGGATGTTCGAATAGTTCGGTTAATGGTTTAATTTTTTTGAATGACCAGCGAGTATTTTTGGTCACTCGAGTAAATTTTTTTGGTGAAAGATTACTTACGTCTGCAAACAAAAACAACGTTGGTAACCCGGTCCGCTTACCGTTTCGAGGGAAACCCACCACCCAAATACCTATTGTGGTAAAACCCCTGACCCAGTTTATTTGTTATGAGATATTTTGGGCGTATCAGTTAACCAAACCGAATAAGCAAGATTTTGTAGAACCGATAATCGAACAAAAACCGAATTCACAATTGGAACACTATTAAAAACCAAATAAAAAATCAACACAATTTGGTTTGTTTTTTCGGTTACAAATAGGGTTTCTATTTTCGGATATATTTGGTTTTTTGTTTTTTGAACAACCCTACTATGGTTGATGGATTTCAACTTATGTGTTGGTTTGCGATGTTTAGTTTGATTTTTTCGGTTATGAATACGGTTCTATTTTTTGTTATATTTAGTTTTTCATTTTTCAAACACCCTTACTATGGTTGATAGATTTCAACTGATATGTTGGTTGGCAATGTAAATTATATTATAAGTATTTTCTTTTGCCATAATAGAAATATTTGTAAAAGTTTTGGTAAACCGAGTAAATTGTTATGCTACAATCAACTTTAAATAAATGTTAAACTTATTTTACGGTGATGATGTAAGAAGTTATCTAAATAGCCTAACTAAGCCAACTAATTAATTATTAAAGTAAATTTAAAACTATTGGTAACCAAACTAATAAGTAACATATATACAAAGTTAAAAATCTTATTTGTACTATGAAGCCTTCTATTCTAGTGTTAGTCTCGTATCTTTCCAGATGAAAGGGCGTGGGTTGGAATATATCTTTGGACAAATTTACTCTAGCTCAGCCAAACGGTCATGACTAAAAAATTGAATAGATAGACTCAATTAAAATAACACAATTCTTCATTGTATAATTATAGTTCAATTTATGAAACCAGAAGGATAAAAAACACTTAATTCTAATCAATTTGATTAGTGTACACAATGAAACGATAACCACACAAACTCTTGAAAAATGTGATCACAATCAATACTGTTAAACGTTAGAGGTGAAAGGAAGTATCCATAAAACATGAAGGACTTAAAAATATGTACATCATAAACAATCATATATCACTTACTTTTGGACCACAACACATACAATATATGCTAATGTTCCTAAAGTAAAAGTGGACACTTGCTGAGATACGCATCACAAAAGAACAAAGACCAAAACAACTGTAGCAAGAAAATGGGAATATTATAATTTCATCTTAAATAATTATTAATAAATAAACTTAAACTCAATGCTACTCGTTTACTCACTATTATGATAGATTCGTTAACTGCACTTACGATTGGAAGGTCATGTGATTGTTAAACTTATAAAAAAAAGTAATCGTGTAAACATGCTAAGTTGTTTGCGACCTACTCAAGATCATTTGTTAAAAACTTGAATCGAGCCCAACATGAAAATAGTAAACGAGCTTGAACCCGCACCTTATATACCAAGTTTGAATGTTTGACTGTGATTACAGACTTAACGATCCTATTATCGCCTCCATTAACTTGAAGTGGACAGCTGAAGAGCTTTGGTAATGAAGTCGGCCGGATCGACACCCATCACTTCTCTCATATAAAGTGGCATCCGGCACCATCGGCACCGAATTCTAATCCTATATAACCCCTGTCTAGAAGGCACAATCAACGACCTCAACGGAGATATACCGCCGAAAACATCTACAATCATCACCTTTTCTCTATGTTAAATATCCAAACACATAGATGTGATTAAATATAAAACAATTTATACATATGAAGCAGTGACTTGTACCATCATGCACAATTGACTTGTACAATAAAAACAACTTATCATTCACACTCACTCAATAAGATCATTATTTTGTATTTTGAGGAATCAATCAACATTCAAACCCTTATAATTCCTAAAAATGACATGAGTGAATTCATTATATTACATAGTATGATTATAAGTGGTTGTGAGTGAAAAAAATTAAATATTACTATTAAATATTACTATTCAAACCCATAATTTTTTAATATGTCTTAAATGATTATAAGTGAATAAAAGATATAAAGTAATGATAAATGTATTATTAATTAAAAATAAAAAATAAAAAATAATAATTTTTTAACATAATTATACGAATAAAAAAAAAGATAATTGGGTGAACAGGTTGAAAGAACTATGTATCGAAACAGAGTATCACAAACAAACCATTGCAATGGGTTCAATCTCTTATCATCAAACAATCCTACTAACTCCTAATTTTCATTCACAATCACAAGCGAATCCCTTTTACACTCAATTCATCACTTTCTTTAAAACCCCATTACATAATTCAAACTCATTACAATCATCTGCATCATCCAACAGAACCCATCGATGTCTTGTGCCCGCCAAAAAGAAGAATCGATCATCCGACCCAGTTCTCACTCCTTCCATTGTTGAAGAAGTGTCAGAGGTTGATGAATTTGAAGAATTCGACGATGAAGATGATGATTTTGATGGTATTAATCTCTTTATTATTTGATATTTCTGTTTGAATAGAAATTGAACTTGAACTTGTTTTTTCATGTTTACAATAGAAAGCGGTTTCATTTGTAGATCACATTTGCTTGTTTCTAGACGTATTGTTTATTTGAGATTTCTGTATTGTTTATCTTGTATTGGTGGCTTCACGAAGAAATTTGGGCGATTAGGGTTTACGTAATTCGGGTAATTGTGGGTTACAGAAGAAATTCGGGTGTTTGGGGTTTAACGAAGAGATTTGGGTGATTAGGGTTT
The DNA here is from genome assembly GCA_018326385.1 of Flaveria bidentis. Classification (NCBI taxonomy): domain Eukaryota; kingdom Viridiplantae; phylum Streptophyta; class Magnoliopsida; order Asterales; family Asteraceae; genus Flaveria; species Flaveria bidentis. Next base: position 13,676 of record BJCM01207045.1, read on the forward strand.
AATAAATTTGGTTAATTGGGGTTTAACAAAGAGATTCGGGTGATTAGGGTTTAACAAATTTGGTTAATTGGGGTTTAACAAAGAGATTCGGGTGATTAGGGTTTAACAAATTTGGTTAATTGGGGTTTATCAAAGAGATTTGGGTGATTAGGGTTTAACAAATTTGGTTAAATGGGGTTTAACGAAGAAATTTGGGTGGTTATGATTAAAAGATTTGGTTAATCAGGGTTTAATGAAGAAATTCGGGTGGTTAGGGTTTAACAAATTTTGTTGATTGGGATTTAATGAAGATATTCGGGTGGCTAGGGTTAAAAATATTGGTTAATTGGGTTTTAACGAAGACATTTTGGGTTATTGGGTTTAACGAAGAAATTCAGGTAATTGGGGTTTACTGAAGAAATCCAGGTGATTGGGGTTTAACAAAGAAATTCAGTTGATTAGGGTCTAACAAAGAATATCGGGTAATTTGGGTTTAATATAGAAATTTTGGGTTCTTAGGGTTTAACAAAGAAATTTGGGTAATTGGGATTTAACGAAGAAACGCAGGTGATTGGGATTTAACAAAGAAATTCGGGTGATTAGGGTTTACCGAAGAAATTCAAGTAGTAAGGGTTTAAGGAAGAAATTTGGTTAATTAGGGTTTAAAGAAGAAATTTGGGTAACTAGGGTGGTTTCATACATTTTCATCTGTGTGATTACAACGATGTTTAGACGCGCCTTCTCAATGTTTCAGAATGAGATAATAAGATAAATTAGAGTCACTTCGTTTTCATTTGTCATAGATGATAAGAAGTTAGCAACAACTCCATACCTAGATATCGAGATAATCAAATATCATAACCAGTTTCTTGGAGTTAAATAAAATATAATTGTTTTGACTTTCAAGTCGAGAGTGGAAGTTGATACTCTTACTCTCCCCGCACCAGATAGCTACGAAGTCTTTAACATTAGTAGATGAACGGTTAATTGTTGGCAATGCCGCAATATCCACTTTAAATATGGAATTTTTTGAGTTTTGGCATTAAACTGTATTGTTCTTTGAGATGAGCCAATATAACCATGTAACTTATTGAATGTTTTTTGTCAATTTAAAGAAGTTAAGCATCATATAATCCATGAACGAGAAACTTTGTGTTATATATGTATGTATTATTGATTTTATGACAATTGAATGTTTATATAGAGGATTTTGATGAGGATGATGACTTCCAAGATGATTTTCTAGACGAAGATGCGGAACCTAGAGTAAGTTGGCCAATGATATGGGGCTAAATTTAGTAAATTCACAACTTATTAGTAAACTAATTTTTATACTAAGTGGTAATCGACTAATTGTAGGTTTCTTTTGATTTGTTTTTTGAAGTTTGGGGATGGAGGTGGAGGAGGGGGCATTTCTCTAGCAGGAACCAGATGGGACAAAGAAGTGTTAACGATTGCTGAAGAAGTTTCTTTATCTTTTAATGGAGAGTTGGGAATATATGCTTTTAAGACGTTACAAAATTCTGCAATTCGAGTGCGTATTGAGAGGCTTTCAAACAAGTAAGTGTTATGTCTCGTTTTGATGTGTCTAATTACTTTTATTTTTAAATAACCAGATGATCATTTGCATTAAAAGAGGCTAGGAGATGGTGTTTGCATGTGAATTTTCTGTTTGAAGTTGTGAGACAATTTTTGATTTTCTAAGAATTGAATACATAAAGGACTAATTTCATGTATATCATTTTAAAAGTTCAATATCATACACACACATATCCTTCTTAAACTCATATTATCATATTTATGGTTTCAAAACATGCAATATCATATTTATCCATAATCAAACACTCATAACAACTGCTTCACTGAATAAATGAGCACGGGAGCCACACTATTACTGTGAATCATCTCAGGATATAATGTTCTCTTTGTTTATTTAGAAAGATATATATAAAATTTTTGGAATGTTAGAAAGAAATATATGAAATTGTCCCCATAAACTTACATAAAATGGCTGAAATAACATTCCTGTGAAAATAAGAGACATATTGTAGATGGGAGTAGAAGTTTCTTAAACTAAGATGAAAAAGGACCAATTAGGTAATTTAGTTTAACCCTTTGGTAATCAGGTTTAGTTTTGTTCCCGCCTTTTGAATCTAATTATATAAAACTGAATATTTAACACCAAAGAATCAGATGGTCACAATAATATTTGTTTGTCCAAACAATAACCGTGCATTTATAATTTTTAATTGTTTTACAGGTCAGGTTCTCCCACCATGGAGGATATTGAAGCTTTCTCAAAAGCGTATAGAGAGCGGTTAGATCAGGCTGAGGCTGCTGGATCTATTCCTGTTGATATATCACTTGAGGTAATGGGTCAAAACACACATATTTTTAGGTCTCATTTTAAAATGGATTTTGTCGACCGGCCAATGCTTTTCTTTCATTTTCTCTCGAATTTTGTTAAATTCAATATATATGCACAATATACATACTTGATTATGACTGACAAACTGTTACGAAAATAAAGATCAGGTTTCTTTGAACAAAGTAATTTAGGAGTTTATTTGCAGTTTAGTATACTTTGGAACTTTAAGCCGTTTGATCCATCTAATCTTTTCGGCTAAGCTCTTAACTTAACCTCATGAGTTGAACCGTTTTCACATAAATGAGTTGAAAGGCTCTCATCTACTGTTTTAATTCTTATCGAAACTGTCAGTTTCCACAATTTATCTTTAAATGGGTTGTTCGAGTCATGTTATGAGACTAAAGGGTCAAACGACTTCCGCCAAAAGATTTAACTGGTCTTTCATCCGAAGTGTATTCTAAGTGCATGAAACCTCTAAATTTACTTCCTTAGAAAAGTTTTGGTCATTATTTTAATGCAATGAATTATCGTACAGGGTGTTTGGGATTGTTTATTAAAACTGTTTTGTCGCAGTCTAGGATTGCTTATCCAAACTTTTTATCAGATTCTTTGCGGGTGAAATAAGTCATTTCCGAAAAAGCATTTTGAAGTCGCTTATTTCAACCACAAGGACTTCCAAAAAACCCTTTTTGGCCCGAATCCATTACAACTCACCCTACCCGTCCAATTTGCTTGTTCCCTTTCGTGGAATTCTTAAAATTACAGATGGTTATTTTAGAGAAATGAATGTAATTATGGGTCTCATTTTGCCAAATTTAATTAAAATAAACAAGGGGCCAACAAAATATAAAAAAGAGAACATATAATATCATTTATAAAATTTGTTTGTTGTTTTGATAGGTATCTTCACCTGGACTTGAAAGGGTGGTTAGGATCCCACAAGACCTCGGAAGATTCAAAGATCGTCCCATGTATGTAAAATACACAACAAGAGCCGATGATGCCTCATCGTCAACTGAGCAAGACGGTGTTTTGAGACTCGAATCATTTGACCTGGATACACAATGTTGTACATGGGGTTTAGCCGATGTTAAGGTTAATCGAGAGAAGGCGGGGAAAGGAAGACCCCTTAGCAAAAAGCAAAGGGAGTGGCGAATAACCACTCCCTTTCACTCTTTGCTTTTAGTTAGAATCTTTGTAGATTTTTAAGTTTGTATAATCTATTAGACTCAAAGATTGTTTTGTTTTAGTTTCTTATATTATAAAAAAGGTTTGGTTTTTAAAAACCGATATAACAATATAGTTCTTTTAGTTTCTTATATTATAAAAAAGGTTTGGTTTTTAAAAACCGATATAACAATATAGTTGTTTTTGTTTTTTATATTATAAAGATGGTTTGGTTTTAAAAACCGATATAACAATATAGTTGTTTTAGTTTTCTATAATACAACCTCTCCCATCATCATAGCTATTTGACAACTGTATTTTGTTCATTCAAGTTCCACATGAAATGTTCATATCAACATTATAAGTTTTGTTAGTGTGTATTGTCTAGTTTTACATATAAGTTTCATAACGGAAATTTATTGTTTTTAGAGGCATTTACATATTTCTTTAATCTTGATGGAAATGTTACGACTCATGATTGAACTACAAAATCTTTAGCATCTTTGGGATGATCCAATTGTGTGGTTTTATTCTTGATTTTTAAACTTCTTTTTTCATTTCTTCTTTTCAGGTTTTTCTAGTTTTGTTCTCCAATTTCTGGCTATTTTTTCTAAGTTTTTTGTTTGGTTTTACGTTTTGTTGTAATTTAAGTACAATTTTTTGTGTGTATAACTGTGAGTTATTGTCGTTGCATTGCGCGATTGTAAATATAGTTTACATAAACATCATTGATATCAAACTACTAATGTTTTTTAGTCCAACTAGTTAAAATAAAGTACAAATGGTATGTAAATATCGAAAGGTTATGGGTTCGAGTCTCACTCTGAGCAAAACGCTTAGAGTTGAGCTAAGGGTTTTCTTAGTAATGATTTTCCTTTTGAGAGGGTTGGGGGTGCGGTAACAATTTGATCATTAGACTTGTATGCTTTCTCAAATACATGTTTGATGTTCGAAAGAGTTGTTAGTCTATAAACCTAAAATTTATATTGTTTAATTGACTTGTTAGATTTTCAACAAAGTTTGAGGATTATTTTATTATCTTCAATTCTATAATCCATACAAGAAATCTCCTTTAAAATTGAAATTTTAGTAAAGCATCATGTATAGCGAACTATTTAAGAGAAAAAATTGGTTTTGTAGGAAAAAGAGAAGTGAAATATAAACATTATCGCGTGAAGTATTAAAAAAATAAATTATATTACAAAATACTTTTTATGTAAAAATATACAATAAAATAAGAACTCCACAATAAACATGTTTCGATTGCAGAAATCCTCATGAACAAAACGTATAGTATTGATCATATAATCGACTAGATGTTACAAATGGTATCAAATAATTCGGTAATAGAATCATTTGCAAGGCAAAAAGATTAATCAATTTCCCTTCAATAGGGATCGTTGTGGCATGAACTCATTTCCGCCCTACCTTGTAAAGGAGTCTAATAGGTCGGAGGCGGTGAACTGTGTCGTTCGAGATGTTGTGGCAATTATCATCGATGGTTCGTCGTTTAAAATAATATTAATATTAAAAAGTATATATAACTAAAGTCAGAAGAGTGAGATATCACCGACAAAACATAATTTAATGGTATCACCAAATTTATAGTTCAGACATCACCATCAACCACCATCTTGATCTCAGTGGCGATCATCGCATAATAATAACAAAACTACCTTTTCTTCCCCAATTCTTTCGTTCTAAACTTCACTCTCACTCAAACAATCATCCACTACAACAGCAGTTGACAAAACATCAAGATTCTTGACAAAAGCACACATTTTTATGAACAATCTTGAATCTTTAGCTCATAATCTCTCATCAATTGCAGCAATTTCTGCAATTTCACCGCTTCTTTAACTTCAACGGTCAGATTCTAGGGTTTCTTTCATCTTTTTAAGTGCTCATTCACTGATCTATCGATGCTCAGTTGCTTGAATTTGGTTAACAGTTTGCTGTACCGATTTGGGTCGTTGAAAAAGTATGAAATTTGGGGGAAATCGGATTGTTATAAGAATAGATTCAATTGCGAATTGGGTGTATTGTAAAAGATTTCCTTTTAGGTTAATTAACAGATTCAAATTGATTAGCTTTTGTTTATTTACTGTTGTAGCTGTAATTTGCTGGTATGTATACTTATATGAAGCTGTTCCACCTGTAATTGTTGAAGAAACTGTGATTGGTGATTCGAAGGGGGTGTGTGATCTTTATGATGGAACATGGGTTCTTGATGAAACTTACCCTTTATACAATGCATCTCAATGTCCCTTTGCTGAAAAAGGTTTTAACTGTTTAGCTAATGGGAGAAGGGATAAAGGGTATCTTAAATGGCGATGGAAGCCGAAGAATTGTGATGTTAATAGGTTTGATGTTGGTGAGATTTTGGAGAAACTTCGTGGGAAACGGGTTGTGTTTGTTGGTGATTCTTTGAGTAGAACTCAATGGGAGTCTATGATATGTTTGCTTATGACTGGTGTGGATGATAAATCTAGTGTTTATGAAATTAATGGGAATAAGATAAGTAAAAAGATTAGGTATTTGGGTGTTCGGTTTAGTTCTTATAATTTTACAGTTGAGTTTTATCGGTCTGTGTTCTTGGTGCAAATTGGTTCGGTTCCTAAACGTGCTCCAAAGAGGGTTAGATCAACGATTAAACTTGATGAATTGGATCATTTTAGCTCAAAATGGGTTGATTCTGATATTCTTGTGTTCAATACAGGCCATTGGTGGAATCGTGCAAAGCTTTTTGAGATGTAAGTTTTTCTTCATTCTAATGTGATCTCTTGTTGATTTGTATTGATAAATTTTATTGTCATATCTTTAATTTACATTGTTTTCTGGTTTGTTTTGTATGTTAAAATGACAAAATTGATGAAATGATCGCAGTTTCGTAGTGTTTCGCCAGATGATTTTATGAACATATCAATCAAACCCTTTCACTTATCTTTAAAAATCTCTTTATTTTCATCTTTTTACATGCTTTAAGGATGCATACTAAAATTAAGTTATATCAGTAATAATCTCATTTTTTGATTGAAGTGATTTAGGAGTTTTTATGCATTTAACATACACTTTCGATTATGTACACCAATTTTCTTATTTGCATATTTGAAAATGCTTTAAGGATGTATACTTTCATGTGTGAAATGTGAATCAAGTAATTAACATGTGAAAGAACCTAATTTTAAGCTTTATCTATCTATTAACATTAGAGGTGGCATATGTAACCTATTTTACTTTTAAATGGTCCATGCGATTTTGATTTATTTCTAATGGGTCAAACATGTTATTTAACAGAAAGTTTAGCTAAAAAGGGAAATAAGTCAAACATTCTGATCTTAAAAGCATAAAGCTTTTAAATCGGTTTAGTAAAAAAAGTGAAATTATTATTGAAATAAGAGACTAGTTATATACTTGGACCAAGACTGTTTTGTGACCAACCCACTTCGGGCCTAGGCCAAAAACTACACATGTTGACCTGACCGTGTTATTTGCTACTATTTGACATTCCCATCTGCCACCTCTAGTTAACAAGATGTTCTTTTGTAAACGTTATGATGCAATATATCTGAATCAACTTTTGGACAGTGGTTGTTATTTTAAGGTCAATGGGAGGCTAAAACTTGGAATGTCGACCATGGCTGCTTATACAACAGCTTTAAACACTTGGGCTTCATGGGTCAAAAATGTGGTTGATACAAATAGAACCCGTGTGTTCTTTAGGACTTTTGAGGGGAGTCATTGGAGGTACTTTACATATTTCAAGAAAACATAATAGTTCAATCACTATGAAAACATGTCTCGTCTTTGAACAAAATTCCACGTATTGACTTTTAAGGTCAAAATTGATTACCTTGAAATGTGAAATACATATGTTTCTGTTACTTGATACATTTTTCAGAAAAGTTTCTGTTTTTAATTCTCGTTAGAGACTTTCATGTGGTCATCAAAATATTGTTTTGGAAGTTTTAGAATTCGTATGAGTACTGAAGTTGAATTTGTTTGTTTGACCTGGAAAGTTCAAAGTACTTAAAAAAACATCCTTTGTACTTAGTTTTGTTCTGATTTGGTCATTGGAAGTATGTTTTCTGTTCCATATTGGTAATTAAAAGTGTATTTTTGGGTTATCTTTGTTGCATTAAAACTGCTTTTACGACCAAATAGAACTGTAATAATCCAAAAGCTTACTTTTAATAACCACAATGAAACACAAAACATACTTTTAAGGGTATTTAATTGGAAAAAAAACACAGGTACTTTACTAAAATGGAAAAGTTTTCTAAAATTTGTATAAAATCCATCAAAAGTTTTCAACTAAACGCTTTTTTCCTACTACTTGCGATGATAAAATTAATCTGCTTATCGAAATCGGTTTCTAAAAGTTCTGTTAACTCTAATCAATATTGAAATTGAATCGTAATTGATTACTCTGACTTTGACCTAAAAATGTCAAAGCATTACTTTTTTTCTTGAATGTAAGTAGTAAATGTTACCATTAACACCTTTTTGTGTACCAGCGGGCAAAATGGTCACACTTGCAAAGTTACCAAAAGGCCTTTGGTTCGAGGTAAGAGAGAATATAGAAGTCGCTTTTCAGATATTATAAAGAAAGTGGTGAATAATATGTCGGTTCCTGCAACAACAATGTATGTGACCCCTATGGGTTCATACCGTAGTGATGCACATGTTGGGACTTGGAGTGATAATCCATCGGTTCCTGATTGTAGCCATTGGTGCCTCCCTGGAGTCCCTGATGCATGGAATGAAATCCTGTTTTCATATTTGTGAAATGGTAAGTTGACTCTTCTTCTCTTGTGAAGTCAAACCTAGTCAATTTCGGATCGAAATTAGATTTGATCTTCTATAAATTTATAAACTTATTTTCTGGAATGGGAGCATTGATTTAAACGCTTGATGTTAGTTTCACATTGTTTTATATCTTTATTCTTTATATTTGCATCAAATTTGAGTCTGAAATTTTGTTGTTTGACCCTGAAGTGTCTCCTGTCATTTTGTTGTTCAGAATTTCGAATCGAGGTGGTGCTGGCTTTTGCAGGCTTCTGGTTATTTTGGCTTGTGAGTGCAAGAGAGATGAAGAAAACAGGTTTGGGTCCGAAATGTTATCTGACACAAATTCAATTCATTTGTTGTTGTACAAGTGTTGTATTCAATAATTTGTTCTCTCAAATTTACATAGATGAGTTGTTTTAGGGTCAACTTTCATAAATATGAATATATGATGTAATACAAGCTTTTTTTTCCTCTGCAAATAAGAAAATGTTCATATTTTTCCTTTTCTTTTTCTCCGTTCATGTCATATGGGGATGTTCTCGTTGTTTCGGCCACCGTTAAGGTGTTCATAGACCGTTGAAACCAACTGAATGTGATTTGATTCATAGTTTATGGTTTGATTAAAACCGAACTAGTGTTTTACCAGACGAACTGGAACGTGCCCCCTACCATTCGTTTGTAGACCCATTCCCCACACGCGCTAAACATAAAGGTTAAACATGTCATATTGTGTATTACAATATGTTAACAAGCACAATGATGAAACTGTAATTTAGTCAATAAAACAATATGCAAGTGACATTACATCATAAGTTATCTGCACAGCTTCATAATTATTTGCAGCATCAAATTAAAAATTCAAGCTTGAGAAGTTGCAGCCTGTGCATAAATGCCATCATGATGCAAATTCTTTCCAACCTTCTCTTTCTTCATGCACTCTTGTTCTTCATCAACATGCAAATCATCATCAACTGTAATACAAACAGCTTTCATGCCATTTGAAGTTTGCACAATGTTCTTTTTCACTTTCATATGCTCATCAACATGAACCATCTCTTGTTTTTGAGTCGTCTTGCTGCATTTCCACTTCTTAATGACGCACCACAAAGCAAATAACGTGGGCGCTATGAAGAAAAAGCAGCCAAGCGAGACGAAAACTATGAATATTGTAGTCATTGTTGAGATTTCTTGAGTTGTTTGATGAATTGGATTGAATTTTGTGGATTTTGAGGTGTGCAGAAAGAAGTTTTGAAGGATTGATATATGTAGTAAAGAGGATAGTACATGCTTCCAAGTTTCAAGAAACTTGACTTTCATAGCAAGTTGTTTTGATTGTATTGTAAAACACTTTTCAAAATATTAAAACCTTATTTTCATTACTTTTATTTTTAGTTTTTTTATTACTTATTCAATTAAAAAAAACTTCAAATATGACCAACATATCAATTGTTTTCGTTTCGTTTGCCTGTTTTTTTGTCCTTGGACTCGCAAGTATTACTTCGTGTAATCGCGTTGCTTCATCAAGATATGGAAATGCAGCAAAACGATTGAAGAAAGTGAAATGGAGCATGTCGACGGGCATTTGAAGGTGCGTGAGAGCATCACGCAGGGTCCGAATGCATGAAAAATGTGGCTATAAACCAAAATCATTGATCTTGATTTGCATGTTCATGATGAAGTTTGAATGTGTTTGTGTTAAAAATATTTAGTTCTTGAATATTTCTTTTTATAAAATTTTTCCAATATATGATCCGAGTTCCATAATGTATCATTCATGGTAAATGTAGTAATAACATATTTCTAATGTGTATCAATCAAAATACATATCAAAAAGAAGACCCAAACAAACAATATCACGGCTGTGTTATATAGTATTTGATACTTGTTTTTTCATTTTTTATTATTATTATAAATCGCTTATGTTTTCTTGTTTTTTTCTTTTATCAACTTGGGTAACTTGTGAAGTTTCAATTGGTTGAGAGTTAGAGAGGGTTTAATTCACATGTTTATTTTAATAAATAGTATGTCAATATGTTCGGTTTAACGATCTTGCATTTTATTTACGTATGGAAAAAAATTCTAAAATTTTTATTTAACCGTAATTTTCTCTTAAAATGTCTCTTTCATCAAGTAATCTTTAAAAATGTCCCCACATAATAGAGTCGCCTCCAACCAAGGGTCGTTTGAACCCAAGATGAACGGCTCGGATGAATACACGTGTCTAATTAATAGGGTTGCTACGAAGGACTTGTTTCCATTCCTCTGAACAAACTCATGGTCGTTCGAACTTTCGTAATTTCGTTTGAACAAACTTATGGTCGTCCGAACCTTCATAATGACCCTACTTAGACATGTGGCTTCACATGAACATCTCGTAATGGGTTTGAACGAAGTTGTTTTGCGATCGAGACACCCGTGTAAGAGTGAAGACAGTTTGAAGGATGAGATGGTTAAATAGACATTTTCTAAAATTGTTAAAGGGACATTTTCTAAATTTCTTATAAAAAAATCATGGGTGGGTCACTCATCTCAATGGTAAGTATTCTTCATATTTGCTATAATTAAGGACTTTTATATAAGATGATGTTCTCATGCACTTCTACATTAATAATTAATCCTTATATTAAACCCCTAGGAAGCATATTAATCTATGATTAAAACTATACTCCTTATTTATTTAAGCATTAGGTTAGAACCCATGTATTACATGAGTGGAATAAATAAAACATATTAAAATAATTAATTTTGTGAATATTTTATTTTTTAAATGTTATTATCTATTGATGATATAAAAATATAATAAATATTTAAAAGTTATAACACATAATGAATTAAAATTATTACTCTATATTAAATATGTATTAATAAATTATTAAAATAATTACATTTGTATTTAAACGTTTAATAATTTAGTTTACTTATTTATAATAATTATCATTTAATATGAGAGAGATAAGAAACACAAATATAAATATATTTTTTAAACATATTTTAGTTAAAAATGAAAGTCAAATTAATTTTTTTTTATAATTTTTGTATTTATTAAGCGAGAGAAAGGCGGGAAAATATTTTTGTGATATGTGTCATTTAATTGTAACATCTATAACCTATGTCATCATACAATTATTCTTTTATTATTAGTTATAGATGTTCTTTGATTAACCCCGCTCTCATTTCCTAACCTAGATTTACCATTATTTTTTGTGACGGATAAAACGTCGTAATTACGAATATACTTTTTGGATCAGAACTTGTCAGCAATACACACTTTCATCGCAAAATGCTTTTGCGGCAGAGAGAGATTAGTGTATTCGCCATCGATAAATCTACGATGAATTATATGACGGTTCTTTGCTATGGGATTTCTAAAAGATTTGCGACAAGACTGGTTTTCATAAACCTCTTCCGAGAACGGTTTTTTTTTTAGCAAATCCGTCGCTAATATAGCTTATAAAATTTTAAAATTCACTTTTGGTTCTATTTGATATTTTTGTGTTTACAAGTATTAACGTTTTCGTAATCTGACAGGATATCAAACAAGATTTCTTATGGTTAAAAAATTACTAAGATTCATGGTACTCACCCTACCTTATTAAGCTTTATTTTAAACTATCAGTCTATCACAAGATGATCGATCTAGTGGTAATATATCTAAAATGCATCCAGAAAACACACATTTAAACTTTTTTGAGTAAATATTTTAATAGTCACCAACACTTAAAAAAAAGTTCATTTTGACCCTTCTGACAATTTTTAACACACATTGACAATTCTTAAGAAAAATAAGTTGAAAATAACCTATGTAATCTTTGAAGGTGCTTACACTACACACTAGCTACAACTATACAAGTTTAACATTGACTTCAAGACAAAGTCCCTATAAACTTCAAAGATATGTGACATTTTATTCTCTACACTACAAATACCAATCCACTAAATAACTAAATATCTTTATGCACATCAAACCCATCTCAAAATCCCATAAATTTTCATCAAGAAAATAATAAAATGAGCACCATTTTATTATAAAGGTTTTTGTTTCGTTTGGATGTGTTTTTGCCCTTGGACTCGCGACGATTGCTTCGTGTTGCTTCATCAAGAAATGAAAATGTAGCAAAAGGACCGAAAAAGGTGCGCGAGGACATCGCGCAAGCTCCTAATGGCGTGAAGACTGTGGCTATCACCATTGATGATGATTTGCATCTTCATGATGAAGAAGATTGCATAAAGAATGAGAAGATTGGGAAAAGTACCTCTTAAATTGTAGTTAGATCATCAAGTAATTGTATTATTGTATTAAGTTATATTACGTCTTGAAAATGTTGCAGCACCCTAAGAGAATATTTTCATCAAATGCTGCATCATCATATAAAGTTACATTAAATCTAAAACAACCTTGTTGTTAGCAAATATGTTTTAACATATTTGTCAGTTTTTTTTAAACGATGTTTCTAAAAAGTTGCATTAGCAGTCTCATTTTTCTTTCTAGTAGTTAAATATTCTACGATCAAACCCTTAATCACCTTCACCTCTGCGCGCCACTCGACTAGTCGTTCGCTTTCGGTTGCATTTGCTGGTGGTGTTGTGGAGGGTTATACGCGTACCCCGGTGGCGCAGTGGGCGGATACCACCCGACGCCAGTGCCATATTGAGGGGCGGGCGGGTAGTTTGCGTAAGCCGCAGTTGACGAGTACGGAGGCTGGTGGTACGCCGGAGCTCCTTGTTGGTTGCTGTATGCCGCCGCCGGAGGATGAGAGCTGCCGGTGGCGTCTCTTGCAGGACATACTTTGTCTCTAAATTGATGTGAAAATGTGAATGTTCCTACAGACTTTCCCCTCATGGATTGCACCTGTGTTATATGGTTATGTGAAAGGTTAGAAAGTTAATATATAGAGCGCTAAGCGTAGCAAGTATTGTGAACTTGACACGTGTGTTTTAGACGAGGGATGACGTCTATATCAACGACATGTTATCAGTGTATGTTTTTTTGTTTCTCAACCGGTTCAAAACCCTATAGCAATAGGTTTTTAGAGAATTTAAACCTTTATGGTTTACAATTGAAAACTTTAAAATGAAGTGTTTTCTAATGTAGAAAAACAAATTATTATTATTTTTTTATTATCAATTTATTCAATTTGAAGCCTATAGCTACAAATATCGTCGCTACAAAGGTTTCTATACCGACGAATCATATCCTAACAAGTGAAAATAGTTACACCTATTACCATCAGGCCACCACTTTATAGCCACAAAACTTATAGAGAAAAAAATGCCGTTGCTAAAGAGGATAACTATTTTATTTTAGGTATGGTTTTTTAATAAAATGGTACTTAAAGATTATTATAAAAAATAAACGAAGCTATATTTAGTAGAAAAAATGGCTATTGCATTTTTGTTGTTTTTCAGCCATTTTATCTTATTATTATTTAACACTAATAGAGGGCAATTTAAAAATTAGAGTAACAAAATGTTAACAATTTAAACTTATATTTATCGGCGACGAAAATCGGACAACCCCACTCGTATAATCATCATAAATCAACACTCGATTCACATATGTTTCATTAGATTTCGCTTACAATGAAGTCATGTTACGCCATTTTGCTTATAAACAATATTATTATCGTAAGCGAAATCAAATAAAAATGTATAATATTATGCTATTGAGATTGTCATCGAATAATAATAACCTGGTAGTCGACGACATGTTCAGAACCACCGGAGTTCGTCTCAAGGAGCTCACTGACCGGAATCGACACCTCTCCGATGTCCCGATCACCGCATATCCGGTGCTGCCGGATCACAAACAGGAGGGTGGTGGTGTGGATGGCCGACTCCTCCACCGGAAACTTTATCCGGTGGTTCCACTTAGGGTTCCGCCCATGCGACGAATGCGTCTTTTTCTCGATGACCGAGTTGCCATTTAGCAACGAAACAACGACATACACCCTCATCCGAAACAAGTACAAGAAGTTATCCAACCCACTGGCGGAGATCACCGTGATATCCAACGGCCTATAACCGTCCATGGTTTTTGTTTTCTCGACGAATGCAAGTCGAATCAACTCAAATACCGCGATAGTTCGTCGTGTTTTTCTTGATCTTTTTCATACGACACGAACCGTACAGTGGAATGCAGGTTCTGAGGCATGAAAAAGGATCAAGAAAGGGTGGTGGTGGTGGTGGATTTGGGTGGTTTGTGGTGGTGGTGTGGCGGGGTGTGGCGGTTGGAGGCGGTGGAGGTGGCGGTTGTAGGGCGGCGGAGGCGGTGGTTGGGCTGGGATTAAGGAGGAGTTGTTGTTGTGGTGCCGGAAAAAGGTTAGGGAGATATAAGAGAGATAATATGGAGGGTGGTGGAGAGAGGTTAAAGGGTTACCATTGGTTTAGTTTACATGCAAATTTTATAAAATGTTTTTTTGCAAATTTATATGAATATTTAGATGATTTTTATAAACAGATAATGATGTATCATATATCATGAGTTAACATGTCATATGTTAATAATGTTATGACTTATGAGGTTTTGAACTTTTGATTATTAGACACTAGACAAAGTATCTTACTTTGAGACTTGAGACTTGAGACTTGAGGTTATGTCTTCTTTTCTCTCCATTTCATCCACTGCCATTGTTTTAGCCGTTAGATCTTGGTTTGTTGTGTCTTATAAGAAAACCGGACTTTAACTAATGAACGAATCGTTAAAAGTCTGTGGTGACGATGATTATCAATCAGCATCTGTTAGTGAAGTTCTGCCAAGAAATGCTCGTGGGTAAGTTATTTTTTGTTGGAAGGCCATATAATATTTTTCTGGCCAAATTCAACATTTCTCTCTGGCTACATAGTGACGGGTTATCGATGGGCAATCGTCACTAATCCATTGCTAATAGTGTTGTTTTCTTCTAGTGTTTGTCGTCCATTTGTGTGACAACTTTCTTTATGTTATTTTCTCTCTTATCATTCTTAAAATCCCATTATATTATATTATATAAATAGGTCTTATCTTTTTTTTTCTTTGTTGTGTTGACAAAATTGTAGCTCCGGTCGTCATTGTAATTCTGTTGTCGTGCCTCTTGTCTTCGCCACACTATGCCCTTAGATCCTTCACCAACACATCGTTTTTCTTATGACTTATATTTTTCTTATTTTTCGATATTGTATGTTCTTATATCTTTCTATGTATCGTTTTTCTTTCCAAACTGATTTTCTCCCGTTCTTGCCGTAGGAGAGTGATAAAGAGAATATATTCTTTAAGATTAATTATAATAATCTTTTCGTTAATTATAAGACATAAGACATGATTTAGTTTGTTTCTTTTGTAATTTTTTCTTTATAATTTTGTAAATATTTATAGAGATGTTATAATTCTTTTTTTATTTATTTATAATTCTATAATCTACATTAGTCCTGGTATGTATTCTATGATATTATACTATAACTTAACCAATCACCCGCACGACTTTAGTTATATACTATTTGATTAAAATTAGACAAGAGTTGATAGTTGGTGTAGTGGTTCAATTGTTTATTTTCTAAAATTAGCTCGAATCCCTTTAAGCCTAATCTTTTTCTACTTTCCTCTATTCTCACCTTTCAACTTTGGAATTTTTAATTTTACCGAGTTATTTTGGGTTTCGACATAAATTCAGTTTGAAAACAGGTCGGGTGATTATATATAATTTGTATTTTATTACGCCGCATATGGTGCCACCGTACGTGTTTTTATATGTACATTTTAAGTCGGTATATGTTTATATGTTTTTATTTAATGATATAGATTCGAGTTACTTTATGTATCGACGAAAATTTAGTTGGAAATAAGTCGAGTCAATCGTATTATAAAGTTTTTAATTTTTGGATGTATTGTGAGCATGCAACTTTTATCATCTAGGTTTTTAAGATAATGTTTCCTCTTTCTCTAAAGAAAAAGCTTCTGTCAGGAGCGTTTTTTTTTCTTTTATTTCTACGAGTACGTCTACCCGTACAAGGGGACAACAGTAGGAGCCGAAACCACGAGCTATTTCACTAAAGTTAACGGATGTGAAAACAGAACAAACGACCGTTGCTAAAACTGCTCCTGTCAATAGCTGACATCCATCGTGAAGAAGCCACCCTTGAAAGAAATGGTGACAAATTTTCATGAATCAAATTACCGATTCCTACTCTGTTTTTGTGAGAGAGAATATATGTAATCCTCCCTCTCTTTTTTTTCTTTCAAAACATACCATTTAAAAGAAATCAAAAGCCATACTATTAACTTATATGTAACTTATATATATATATGTCACAGTGTCAATTATCTATAGCTTCCATGGGACTTATAAGACCCATTGCATCAAGCTTTATTCCTCTATGCATTCATATTAGTAGTTACTAAAATCCATACTATTAACTTATATAATGTGACCTACGCGTCCATTCGGATAATGCAGCGCAGGCTTTCTCCTTTAAGCATGTACTCGAACGCTTTGTTGATCTCAGAGAAACCAACACTGTGTGTTATAAACTTCTCAACTTCTAATTCCTGCACCCGGCCACAAACATATTATCATATATATCGTGCGCGAAACAGAACATAAGATGAAAGAACATCTTACTCGAATGCAAAAGATATACCTTTTTCATGTACTTCTCAACAACACCAGGGATATCTGTACGCGGTTTATAGTTGCCGAAGAAAGTACCCTTCAGAGTCCTCTCGTTCAGAAAGTTGATTGGAAGAGTTTTGAATTCATCGTCTTTGTTCGGGACCCCAACGAGCACAGCCACACCCCAACCCTAGATAGAAATCAAGTTATAGTTATTCAAGTACTCTTCGAGATGGTAAGATGGACACGCCGGTGATCAGGATATGGTAAAAATATGTTATGGTTGGAATATGTGACTTCTATATGTGTCAAAAATATGTTATTTTTAAACTTCTAACCCGTTTGACAAGTTTGACCCATTTGTGATTAAAACAATCTGTGTAAACATACTCATATAACGGGTCAAAATTGCCACCTCTACGAATGATAAAAAAGATGAGTTTGAAAATACGTTACATCATGAACACATTCAAAAGCCGAAATCATAGCCTTGACATTTCCAGTGCACTCAACACTTCGGTCAACACCACCATCAGTCATCTCAGCAATGACCTAGTAAGACACAAAGAAGGTCAAAGTCAAACAGAGAATACACACACATGTTTGTATGTTTGTGTGAGTACACATATTTTGTGCTAGAAAAAACCTCTTGGATCGGTTTATCATGATCCTTTGGATTCACAAATTCGGTAACACCAAACTTCTTGGCTGTTATTGAACAAGAACACAACACTTTTAGAGAAATGAATGTATGTTAAGAAGCAAGTCATTTGATACTCAAAAGTCAAACATTGACCAACTAACCTTCTTCGGCCCTACTTGGATTTAGATCAACACCAATGATTCTAGAAGCCCCGGCAATGCGAGCTCCTTCAGCAGCCTGAGAAACAGAAGAAAATCAAAGTTCAAAACATTATAACTTCCATGATATAGCTAAGTCACATGTGAAATGGAAGTAAAAACAGAAGTCAACTCACAGCAAGTCCCACAGCTCCTAGCCCAAATACAGCAACACTCATACCTTGTTTTGGTTTCGCAACATTCAGGGTTGCACCCATGCCTTCACACCCAAAAAACACCAATATACGTCAGCTAACATTTGCTACGTGCCAATTTCAACACATTAGAATTGGAAAGTCACCAAAAGTATCAACTAATAAAAACTAACTTCTAAATCATTTAAGAAATTAGGTTACTCCATATGTCCCAAAATTTCCTGTTTATCATTTCATTTTGTCCCACAAGAAGTCCCTTTCAAAATATATTGTTATAATTCTCTACTTTTAGTTCTCCAAGTCAATTTTTAGCTAAATTGTGCATTAATTGTACACACATGACTCATTTTGGGACTAAATGGAGTATTATCTAATACTATTAGTTTTGGAATCATAACAAACACATTCATTATTGAAAATGAAGTCCGTCTCAAGTACTCAACATAACCCGAAGCCCACGTCCATCTTGCCACTTCTAATATAGTGGACAGAAGAGCTAAAAGAAACATACTGACCAGTAGAAATTCCACAGCTAAGAACACAGACTTTATCAAGCGGAGCATCGGGGTTGATCTTAGCAACACAACCGGAATGAACAACCGTGTACTCGCTAAAAGTTGAGGTCCCAAGAAAATGGTATATCGGCTGGCCATCTTTTGAAAACCTTGCTTGTCCATCATTAATCATAACACCCCTATCTGTATTAATCCTAAGAAGATCACACATGTTACTATCTTCAGACTTGCAATGACGGCATTCGCCACATTCTCCGGTGAATATTGGGAGGACTTTATCTCCAGGTTTCAATTCAGTCACACCCTCACCTACACTCTCTACAATTCTACATAAGAAGAAAAAAACAAAAAAGAGGTGTTCAATTTCATTTGATACATAATAAAGAAAAAAGGGATAATATATGTGAAGGTCACACAAGTCTACCACTTTCTTTGTATGTTACTTCATAGAAAAACTGAGTACATATCAACTTTCTTTTGTATTTATTCCTAAAGTAAGTATTTGGTTTCATTTATACCCATTCCAAATGATGAAAATGACCATAACTTTATGGAGGGGGGGGGGGGATATCTTTAACGAGTTGTCACACGACATAATTATAATTATATAGATGAAATAAATTACATACTTGGATCAATGGCCTCTAAAATTGCAATATATGTGTGTGAGAGATAATAGAAAAACATGAATACTTTGGTGGTTTTCACATAAATTATCCCAAAAACAAAAAAGTTACAATAAGGTTTTAGTATACCCTCCGGCTTCGTGGCCTAATATGCGAGGAAACAAGGGATTTTGTCCCTACAAAATTTACAACCATTGTTTCAGAACAGAGAATCACACTATGTGTCATATATTCAATACAATAACAATATATTATTTCCACAAACAACAATAACAAATAGGGGTGATCAAAACATAATCAAAATGAGATACTCATACATGTAAAATTTATTTAGGGTTAAAAATCAAGCAATTAGTTCATAAATCCGTTGGGTTAAAATGTTAAAATAAGATGCTTATAACATGTAAATATAATAAAATTATGGTTAAGTCACAGTCTGACCGAAATACTTTAAATTGAACCAGAGTTTTTTGGATAATGAGTTTCCTGTGCGATCCCGGATAAATATCATCTATCCTACAAAACAGGATCACACTGTTTATAACAAATTCATAAATGTGACCTTAGCTTCCCAGAAGTAGACATCAGTATGGCACAAGGAGGTGAAGAGGATCTTCAACCGGACCTCCATCTTCTGCGGTGGCGCCACCTCCACCTCTTCAATCACCAGCGGCTTTCCGGCCTCCCGAGCCACCGCAGCTACACACACAATCCAAAATCCCCAAATTATCAACAAAATCTCCAAACAGATTCCAAAACACAACACAAAACACGTAAAATCACACAAAACAAACGCCTTCCAATCTCCACCGCTCAACACATTCACAAACCACAAATCGCATCACCGATTCACCGTACACGAACAGAAACAACGATTAGAACCGAAATTCTGAACATGAATCCGAAAACGACGATCGAATGACGGAAAAACAGATATCTGAACATGAATCCGACGTGAAAACAGAGGAATCGTGAAATCTAGACGAAATGAGATCGTTGAAATGAGAACAAATTGAAGAAACTAGATAATTGATTGATGATGATGAATTGATGATGATGATTACCTTTGCATCGGATAATTTCACCGGACATTGTTGTGATCTTCTCGTTGTTTCGATGATTTTGTGCGCCTGAATGATAATAATAATATTATTTATGATGTTGAGATGATTATATAAGTCGAAAATGGAAAACCACCGCCATGACTGGGGGACAGATGTAAGCAACATATTCGATCTGTAATGGTTTTGGTATGTCGACAATATTCTATAGTACCTTAGCACTATGTAATATTACAATAACGAAGTAAATTTATTATACGAATTAAATAAATAAAATATTAAATAATTAGTAATAAAAATTTATATATTATAAAATCATACTTAAACAAATAAATAATTATGTATTTTTTAAAACTTTTGTTGTATCAAAATTAGAATTTTTAAATAAAAACTTGTGAGTTTTAAATATCTTATTTAAAAACAAATGATTCTTTTAAAAGTTCATTATATTCAGTATTTT
>BJCM01207046.1:0-24917 GCA_018326385.1 Flaveria bidentis
CTTAAGGGCCATTTTTATTATATAAATTTGTTATTTATAACTAATTTTCATCAACTAAACTAGAAGTCTTTTTTCAAAGAAACTCAAATCTCAATTCTTGGTCAACTAGAGATAAAGTAAAAAAAAAATGACGGGCCCTAGCAATGAGGTTGAATAGAAAGATTTATCGGTTAGCTATTACGTTATGTCATTCTAATAATATGATCATGTTACATTTATTTCTAAAACGTTTATTTTCGTTTAAAAAATTAGTTTATATAATTTAATTCGTTAGGGCGTACGAGCTTTTTTTCTCAGCCCGTCCAGGGCACTAAAATCCTCAGGACCAGCCCTGATAGCGAACCTTTGGTGTGGATCGGGATGTACATTGCAGTAGCTTCATTTTGTTGCATCCTTGCAATGGTGGCTGATTTGTTGCATGGTTTCCGAAATAAAAAGTTCTGGTTTCCATGCAAATATTTCTCTCTCAATGCTGCATCTATCGCTGTGATAACTGTCTCCATGAAGCTGCCTATTGATCTAAGTAGTGCGATGCCAAGTTACATGGACCAAGCAACCAAAGTAGGAAGTTTGGCTTTCATGTGCACGATGATGTCCAACTTAATGTCTTCTCTGGCGTCCATGGACAACAAGACACTGCTAGCAGACGTAATAGGTTTGTGTATTATCGTTATCACCATGACTGTGAATATATGCATTCAGATAAATACCGGTGTTATCAATAATATTGCTCTCAATAGCAAGTATTTAGATTCTTACTTTGGATTTGCTATTGTTGCATACATCTATATGGCTATGATTCTTCTGTTACTAATAATAATGATTTAATCTTCTCTAACAATTCCAACCTCTAAGGAAATTTTAGAGTCCAAGTATCAAGCCACAAACAAAATATTTTCATCTAGTCAACACCTACAACATATCCAAATGTCTACGGTTGAGAAACTAAGAAAACATGTGAAAAGGTATTGGGTAATGGCAGACACCGGTAACCCTCAGTTTGTGATGGCTAGTAATCCATTATCCGCTGCTTCAGGAGTAATTTGCATAATTGTTTTGGTCATAAACTCGTTTATGGTGTTCAAAGTTGTGTATCATGATACTCAATCTTTGAAGAAATTAGTTGCTGCACTAAGTGATACTATGAGAGCATATGGATCACCATACAAATGGTCAATAATTGTCATCGTATCATGTTTTTTAAAGTAGAGAGGTATTGGACCCAAAAGTTTCATGAGTGGAAACTAATTCCTGTACCTTTTCTCCTAAACAATCGGAGAGCAAGAAATCTCACCTATAATTCAAAAAATATCATTTTAAGCATTTGTATTGGATTTCAAATGGTAATTATTGTAACATGCAAATTGATATGGCTCACAGCGACAATTGTTCCAATATTGATCGTCAACTGTTTATATCGTTGGAAGTCATTTACAGTCACGTCAAGAACTGATAATATAGACGAGGACCTTAGCATTTGCATCTTACAAATTGACAATGAGGTGGAGCTTGTTGAAAAGACACTGAAGGGTATTTCAAACTCCATGGATTCTTTCATATTGAATGCTTCGAAGGAACAAAACAACAATCTTTTAGAGCTTCTCAAGAAATCTACTGGATTCAAGGGAGTAGAGATCTTTGAAGCCGATCAGGTTCAACCTCTGCTTCCGGTTGAACTTGTCAATAGTTGGAGCTTACCGGTAGTAACCTTAACATGCATCGCTGTTGCTCTCCCAAATATCCCAAATGACATAGTTGGAAGCTTGTTCGAAAGTGTTGGTGAAGGTCTTTCGTACACCCATATTGTGGAAGAAAGCCTCAATTGCGCAAGTGAATATGTGAATCTTCGAAAGGCCAGTATGGCCTTATGGGATGAGGTTGAAAACAAACTCAAGTGGTTGGACATACCTCTAGCAAAAAGTGCTTTTAAAGGGAAAACAGCAACATATATTATTAAATGGTTTTCTGATAAAGCTAAAGAAATTGTGAGAGAAATCAACGAAAGCACAATCGGAGAGCTCATGGAGAACCCTCCAAAGAAGACGATTGCTGCCAATTCAATGTACAAAATCACACAAACAATCTTGCTTAGGCTCCAAAGCAACATAGAACCGATTACCAAAAAACAGTTGTTTGCCGATTTAACTGGCATGATTGCAGATATATTCTCTGCTTGTTTTACCAACATACCTCGAGTTATAACCATTAAATGCCATGAAAATGTGATAGAGAAAAGAGTGGCAAGTGTGAAGGTTGCAGCAAATCTTCTTGGTAAGACTACAAAGATTATAGAAACACTAGAGACACTTGAACTACTAAGCATGGACGAGGGCAAGATGGCATATATCGATGAGTGGCGTCTTTGTATGAAGCAATCGATTCCTTAAGATTGTTTCTCTACCTCCAAAGGTGTGTCATTTAACTCACTTATACATTGCATACATTTGACATTTTGCAATGGATGTATCCGTTTTTGCTTGCTAAGTTTTTGATTTTTGATCTAATTATTTCTTTTGCATCGCTCTACAAGCTGGTGACGCTGGTCCAAGTATTCAACGTACAACTACACAGATTGTTTACCATAAAGCTTCTTACCAATGATCTTTCTCTAAAAATTGTATTTCATCTCTTTCCCTTTATTTTGTTTTTTCTCAAGTCCTGTGTATGAAACCTCAAATGTATTTCATGTAACTTTGGATTTTTAGAATGCTTTCTAAAACGTTCTACCCATATCGAATCGGTTAACCATCATCATATATGCGTCCTATGTGAAATGTTGTGCTTAACAAATGTCATATACCTTATTACTGTCTGTAAGACTGCAACTTTAATTTGTCTCTTTACTTCCCAGGGTCTGAACTGACATATTTTTTAAACATCTAATCAATCTATTAATATCTTGTGAAACCTGTATCGGGTGCAGCGCAAATGCTATCTCCATGTTACTTCCATGTTGGTTCCTCTAATCAGATTAGTTTCTTGCTAAAATCTGGCCAAATATGACCTTATTTTACAACTTACTTTGGTTTAATCACTTGCTCAGTTACCTTTCTTCGACACGTCAGATTCTGGTTAAGAAGAAAACTGCCCATTTCCTGTTAATAACAACAATACTAACTCATTAATCACGCGTTGCATGTTTTAAAAAAATACAATTATTGACTACTTAAAAGACAACCTAGGACTGCAATACTGCATTATATGCGATCACCCAAATGAAAAAATGTGGTTTTAAGCATGATGTTGCAACTTAAATGGCTATTATAAGGTTCTGTGTTACTGGGGTATGATTAGGAGGCTAGAGCAACATATGTTTTTGTTGCCCAAAGTCAATGATTAACACTAAAACACAATATTATTGATATCAAATTTCTGGTTTGTAACCTTCATATGTTCAACATCGATTTACATAAATACACATCCATGGAGTTTCTACTTTGTATGTTTTGGACCCTTTACACATATACATGATTCTTTCAAATTAAAGGGTGCAAAGGAACAAAACAATAAATAATACGTAATTTTTTTTGTTGCGTAAAAATGGTGTTTGAAAAAGGATGTAGTGTTGGGGACAAATAAGGGGTTTTGAAGTACGAGTAACTAATATGACGGGACAATTGACACGACACTTTTATTGGTATTGTTAGACATCTCTAATAGATATTTTTCATGCCTTGAAAACGACTATGTGAATATTTTTCAAGTTCTTCATCATTGGGGAGGGGTGTTTTTTGAGGCACCCATTCTTCTTCATGAACATCAAAAAATAAGTTGGTAAGAGACCCCATGTACTATGTACATGGATATATAGAAAGTAACAAGTGTGATAACCCCATAAATGCAACAAATCCCCATACAACCCCAATTATGATGTACTCATTCAAACCTATCTTACTTTAAAAAAAATCATAAAAGAGGTGGCCTACCTCGTGCTCGTGACCTAGTCAATGGTCATTCAATCGCATAGAAAGGAAGTTTCGATGAAATAGTACCAACTGTGAATTCTAATAAACCATATGTTTGTTTATATATTATATATCTGTTGTGTAGATGATTAGTATCAAGTTAATACCTCACCAACGTCTACGAGGCCTTGGCCGGAAGCCATCCCCGTTCACCTCTAACTATAGCGTTCACCTCTTGTCTTTGGAGTATATGAAAAGAAAGGAATAACAAGAACTTCAACAACTCTGTTTCGGGGTGAAACATAGTACTACAAGAGATTCAATCTTCAACATTTCATATTTCCATGGTACAAATACAGGAGGAATCACAAGCGTAGATAGGCTTCTTGGTGTAATTTTGCTTTCTAACTATATCGTGTACATCTTCTTTGCATCTAGGTTGCTTTATGATAAACACGCATGTATTACAACTCAAAAATAACAAGTAGGAACAAATTTGATGGAACTTGCTTTAAGTTCTTTACTTTTGGTGACAACTATCAACCCTCGTATTTGAAAATAATGTCATCGTGGGTTCGAGGTGGGTTCGAACTTGAGTAAATTTGTTAAAAACTATTTATGTAACGAATATGGTCACCATGACCTCGTTTTATTTTGGGTTTTCATCCGTCTCTAGAGAATGCCGTCCCCGTTTCTTTTGAATATATGTTCTTGTCCCTAAAATTTCCAACCTTATCTTTGAAAAGAGTCGAACAACACTATTACGTGAACACCAATGTGAGAGCATTCACATTAGTTTTTTTATCTTTAATCTTAAAATCACAATAAAAATCATATTTTTTTTCTCTTTTTTCAATAATATAGTTATCTTTTATGCTTTTACTATATTTTTTTCTTTATTCTCAACTCACAAGCACTTTAAATAATATAAAAATTAATAAAGATAAATAGTGTTTTATGAAATATACAAATAAACAAAACATTTTCTCCTTTGTTTGTTTAAAACCAATCACAATCATATATACAAAATAAACTCACAAACATATTAGAAAGAGAATGCTCTTTCAAGTTTGATCACCTTTATTTGTGGGAAAAAAATCATAGAATAGTAATTAATTTTCATTAGTATTTCAATTTAATCATTTTAATTTTTTTCTCATTTAAAAAACATTCAACTTTCAAGTTTTGTTTTAATCTTGTGAAAAACATGAATTTGATGATGATGTGTCAAAGTTTTTTATATTTATTTATTAAGCCATATGACATGGCAAAAAACTTTTTTTACATTTGCTAAAATTAATGACTTGTCAATTTACCATTTTTGTTATTGAATCTCATTGCTATTAATTTTCTTTTTGTTAATGGAACTTATAATCTTTCTACTATAATAAAACAGTAAATTTGGGTGCCACGTGTCAGTATCACAATCATTTTCATTAAAGTTTTTCCGTCTCTCTCCTATTAAATAATTAACTTAATTACTAATAATATTAATTTAATAATTTTTACTATTTAAGAAATTAGAAAGAAAATCTATTTATTAAAATTAGTTCTAAATAAATTGATATTTTTATTCAGTCAATTTTTTAAAATAATAAATAAACCAAATTTGGGAGTTGTAATAAGATAATTTTAAAAATGACATTTTCATACGGTTTGTTTCATAACAAAATGATTATTTCTTTAAAAAAAATAAAAATTAAAAATTAAAAATTAAAAATTAAAAAGTTGATATCACTATTTTATTATTTATAATCCCTTCTGATATGTAATTTCAGTCATATCATATATTAAAATATCATTTTGTAATTAATATATTTATTATATTAATATTTTATTTATTTAGCCCGTGTAATACACGAGTTTATTATATCTAGTGATCTATAATAGCTTTTCTAGTCGATAATAATTATTCATATCATTACACTCATTTATGGCGTATTCCATGTCTATCTTCAATATACTTAACACATACAAGAAGTAAAAAAACCATTCAGTATAAATAACACAAACTTTGATTAAATAAAAATAGAGCGTAGAGTACAAGGTGATGCCAAAGTTGATTTTTAATCATTTACAAATCTACAGTAGGTATTATTTTTGCCACCTAAAATGAAATTTGTCCTTCTTGAAATGAGTATGATTGCTTTATCAGTTATACTAATTAACTAAATAGTGACCATAAATATAATTTACTAATTCACACAACAATCAACTTCATAATCGAAACCAATTTAATAAGCAAACCAGAAAAATGTTAACCAATATTTAGTCATACAAACAAAAAAAAGAGGTGTTTCTCAATATTCCTATCACCAATTTGTTTTAATTTTAGCAAATGTAAAACTAATTTTGTCATGTCATGTGGCAAATGTAACATCGATCCCTTCTTCTCTCTCACTTCCGGTGGTCCACCGGCGGCTCCACCGCCGGAACCACCGTAGAACCACCGCCATGGTCCCCATACTCTTCCAGTTGACTTCAGCAACATCACACAAGCGTCAATGGTCATTCAATTCAGTTGCATAGAAGGAAGTTTCAGTGCAACAAAACCCTAATTTCTCGGTACCAACTGTCAATTCTTATACACCATATGTTTGCTTATATATATATATATATATATATATATATATATATATATATCTTCCGTTGTATAGATAATCAACATCAACTTATACCTCACCAATCACCATGAATTCAGACAATTATTCATCTGCGAGATGTTTCACAATTGTGTATGCTTTGGACAGACTCCGACCTTCCAACGTTGAATTCGGTCAATACCTCACTGGTAGTGACCTCTCTCAGTTGCTTTATTCTTGTAACACTGAGGAAGATGCCGAAAACGGTGACGTTTATAGCGAACCTATGGTGTGGATTGGGATCTACATTGCAGTAGCTTCGTGTGTCTGCATCCTTGCCATGGGAGCAGATTTGTTGCGTAATAACCGGAGTAAAAGGTTCTGGTTTCCATGTAAATATTTCACTCTCAATGCTGCATATATCACTGTGATCGCGGTCACCGTGAAACTGCCTGTAGATTTAAGTAGTCCTATGCCACGTTACACGGACCAGGCTACCAAGCTAGGAAGTTTGGGTTTCTTGTGCGTCATGATGGCTAACTTAATGCCTTCTTTGGCGTCCATGGAGAACGAGACACTGCTAGCGAATGTGGTAGGTTTGTTTATACTTGGTATCACTGTGATAGTGAATGTTTGCATTCAGATAAATACTACGGCTATTGGTCATATCCGTCTCGAGTTTGCCTATTCTTATGTTTCTTTCTTCGCAGTGTTTGCATACATCTATATGGCTATGATCCTACTGTTATTAGTAATTATGATCTCATCATCTCTAACAATTACAACCTTTAAGGAAATTCTAGAAGTTAAATATCAAGCCGCAAACAAAATATCTTTAAGTGATCAAAGTCTACAACATACCCAAATGTCTATTGTTGAGAAACTAAGACATGATGTGAGAAGGTATTGGGTCATGGCAGAAACTGGCAGCCCTCAGTTTGTGATGGCTAGTAATCCATTATCCACTGCTTCGGGACTAATTTGTCTAATTAGTCTTCTCATGAACTTATTTTTGGTGGTTCTATATATGCTTGGAGGAAATTAGAATAATATAGCTGATAGATCGCCATACAAGTGGTCAACGACTGTCATATTTATGACACAGTCCATTGGTGTTGTAGTGGGAACCATTGCTCCTGTATGTAGAAGTTTTTCTGTTTCAAGCTTCAAGTTTGTCACTAAACGGAATAAGAATCATTTCATATCTTTTAAAGTAGAGAAGTACTGGACACAAAAGTTGCATGAGTGGAAACAAAGTCCTATACCTTTTCTATCAATGAGTCGAAGATCAAGAAGTATCATTTCTAATTTAAAAGATATGATTTTAAGCCTTAGCATCAGATTTCAAAAGGTCGTTGTCATATTATGTAAAGTGATATGGCTCATGGCAACAATATTTGTCTTCACTTGTTTGTATTGTTGTAAGTCAACGAAGGCAACATGCTTTACTCCATCCATCGGGTCAAGAAATGATGACACAGATGAAGACCTCAATAATTATGCATTACAAATTGACAATAATATGGAGCTTGCTGATAAAACACTTAAGAACATTTCAAACTCTCCAAAGCTTTTCATATTGAAGGCCACAAATGAACAAAACCACAATCTTTTAGAGCTTCTTGAGAAATCTACTGGATTTAAAGGAGTAGAGATCTTTGACACCGATCATGTTCAGTCTCTGCTTCCTGTTGAACCTGTTAACAGTTGGAGCTTACCGATAGTAACATTAACATGCATCGTTGTTGCTCTCCCGAATATCCCAAAAGACATAGTTGGGAGCTTGCTTGAAAGTGTTGGTGAAGGTCTTTCATACACTCATCTAGTTGAAGAAAGCCTCAATTGTGAAAGTGAATATGTGAATCTTCAGAAGGCCAGTATGGCCTTATGGCCTTATGGCATGAGGTCGAAAACAAACGCAAGTGGTTGGATAATTCTCTAGGAAAAGTTGTATTTAAAGAGAAAACAACATCAGAGATTATTAAATGGTTTTCTGATAAAGCTAAAGAAATTGTGACCGTAATCAACGGAAGTACCAATGGAGAACTTGTGGAGAACCCTCCTAGGACGTTGATTGCTGCCAATTCCATGTACCGAATCACAGAAACAATCTTGCTTAGATACCAAAGCAACTTAGAAACAATCACCAAGAAGCAGTTGTTTGCCCTTTTAAGTGGCATGATCGCAGATATATTGTCTGCTTGCTTCGTCAACATACCCCGAGCAATAACAATGAGATGCCATGAAAGTGTGATAGAGAAAAGAGAGGCAAGTGTGAAGGTTGCAGCAAAGCTTCTTGGTAAGACTTTAAAGATAATAGAAAGACTAGAGACACTTGAACTAGGTTGCAGAAAAGAGAGGCATGGATGATGACAAAATGGCATATATTGATGAGTGGCGTCTTTATTTGAAGCATTCTATCCCCTAAGGTAATTCTCTAGCCTCACTAGTGTGTAGGCGTGTGTATAGACCTAATATATGGTTCAACTGAGTCATGCACTGCATATATTATTCATTTTGCATGTGATGTATCTGTTTTTGCTTGCTGATTTTTTGATATTTGGTATAATCCCTTTTTTATTGATACAGGGGGCGTGTCATGCTGTAAATTTGGTCAAATAAATGCCATGTTTATGGGACGCCTTTATATGTACACTAAGCAGGCATTACTACAACTGTATCCGAACTCTTTCTTTCTTTCTTTCACCTGTGCTAATAGTTTTAGATCCATAAAACTATTAGATCTCAAACGAGCATACATACATGTGAAGCTTTGGAGCAAACTATTGCCTGTATGTAGAAGATCTATTGGTGATTTAAGTAAAAGATGCTTATATTTGGAGCAAAATTTTCAGGTTGATTGCTGGTGAAAGACACCACATATGTTGTTGCGTATGAATCGAAGCTGTTAGTGTAAGAATTGCATCCCTTATACTCTTTGGATCTTTGGATCAAGTCAGTTAATGCTGTGTACAAACCACATTTTTTTATATTGTTTTATTGTATCATCTCTGTGATGCTATGAACCAGATTTATAAAGGGGTGTGGGTTTATGTATATGAGGAAAGAGATGAACATCCACTGAATATCAGTTGATGGTTGCAATTGTAAGTTGTTAAAAGACAGAATCATTTTGTTGA
Source organism: Flaveria bidentis (assembly GCA_018326385.1). Taxonomy (NCBI): domain Eukaryota; kingdom Viridiplantae; phylum Streptophyta; class Magnoliopsida; order Asterales; family Asteraceae; genus Flaveria; species Flaveria bidentis. The sequence goes on from BJCM01207046.1 coordinate 9,628, forward strand.
ATAATCAATATATAGGGATCACAAGTAACTCTATAAATCTAATTGGGCCTGTAGGCTTATAGTAATAAACATTATTATCTAATAGCAATCTCCCATCGTTCGTTGGTACAACTCAAATTCCCGATTCTTCATGCCCTCTATTTTTCTACATCTTTGCATTGAAGCGCTTGTAGATTGTACTGGTGGTCAAAATATTACTCTTTCTCGGATGGGTTGGTACACTTTACCAAAATGGAACATAAATGCTATGACGTTAGTGTTAACCAACACCCGTGACTATGATCACGAAAGGAGGGCCACGCCCCCGTCAGATCATTCGCGTCAACTCTAATAATAAAATGTGAGTCTCCACTAAGTCTTTTTCAATCTTCTTTTTCCTTTCACGTTTGATTAGTGGTCAAAGTTTGCTTCCCTTTGAAAAAGTCAATGATCATTCAATTGCATAGGAAGGAAGTTTCACTTGCAACACAACCGAAATTTCTAGGTACAAATTGTGAATTGTTATAAGGAATCAGATGCTTAGCTTTTGTTTTCTACACATAATTAGCATCAATAAATCCCAACATGAGTTATTCATATGATAGATGTTCCTGAATAATGTACATTCTAGACACTTTATTCTATACCGGCAAAGAATTAAGTAAAACCATCAGCAATGATGATATCGAGCAATTGCATTTTTCATGCTGGAAAGAGTTCAAAACTGAAATCAGTGACGGGCTTGGCAAACCTATGGTGTGGATTGGGATCTACATTGCAATAGCATCGTTTTTCTGCATCCTTGTCATGGCTGCCGATTTGTTGCATGGTTTCCAACATAAAAAGTTTTGGTTTCCATCATAAAAAGTTTTGGTTTCCATGTAAATACTTCTCTCTCAATGCTGCATCTATGACGGTGATAGCCGTGACAATGAAACTGCCTGTTGATTTAAGTAGTGGGACGTCAAGTTTCGTGGAACAAGGAAGCAAGATAGGAAGTTTAGGCTTCATGTGCACGATGATGGCCAACTTGCTGCCTTCTTTGGCGTCTATGGACAACAAAACACTACTAGCAAATGTAACAGGTATGTGTGTTCTCGTGATCACCATTATTGTGAATATTTACATTCAGATGAATACTAATGCTATCATGCATCTCCCTTCTGGTATTCGGACGGACTATTTTTACAGATTTGACTTTGTTATGATAGCATACATCTACGTGACTATGATGCTGTTGTTACTAATAACAATGATATCTTCATCACTAACAATTTCAACCTGTAAGGAACTTTTAGAATCCAAGTATCGAGCCAAAAACAAAATATCTTTCACTGATCAGCATATACAAAATTGTCAGATGCCTGTAGTTGAGAAACTAAAACAGTATGTGAGAAGGTACTGGGTTATGGCAGAAACCGGCAACCCTCAATTTGTGATGGCTAGTAATCCATTATCCATTGCTTGCGGAGTGATTTGTGTTATTGTTATGGTCATGAACTCACTTATGGTGCTCGCAATTCACTTTAAACTAGATGTTCTTAGATTGATAGGAAATGGATCACCATACAAGTGGTCAACACTTGTTATTTTTGTAACACAGTCCATTGGAGTCTTGGTGGGAACCATTGCTCCTATCTCTAAATGTTTTTTAGCTTTCAATATCAAGTTGGGCATAAAATGGAATAGGCCTTATTTCATGTTCTTTAAAGTAGAGAAGTACTGGATCCAAAAGTTGCATGAATGGAAACAAAGTCCTGCGCCTTTTCTATCAAGTAGTTATAGATCAAGAAGTCTCCTCCTTAACTCAAAAAATATCATTCTAAGCCTTTGCATCGGATTTCAAAAGGTCATTGTCGTTCTTGCAAAGTGATATGGCTCATAGCAGCTGCCGTTCCAATAATCGTTATCGGTTGTTTATATCATTGGAAGTCACTAAAGGAAAAGTGGTTTACTCCATCCATCGCCTCAAGAACCGATGATATAGAAGAAGACCTTAGCAATTACATCTTACAAATTAACAATGAGGCGGAGCTTGCTGATAAAACATTGAAGCGGATTTCAAACTCCATAAATTCTTTCATATTGAAAGCTGAAAAGGAGCAAAACAACAATCTTTTAGAGTTTCTCAGGAAATCTATTGGATTCGAAGGAGTATATATCTTTGACACTGATCATTTTCAACCCCTACTTCAAGTTGAACTTGTTAACAGTTGGTGTTTAACGATTTTAACCTTAACAAGCATTGCTACGGCTATCCCAGGCATTCAAAAGGAAGAAACTGAGAGCTTGTTAAGAAGTGTTGGGGAAGGTCTTTTAGTCACCCATCTCGTGGAAGAGAGCCTCAATGGTGCAAATGATTTTATAAATAATCAGAAGACCAGTTTGATCTTATGGCATGAGGTTGAACACAAATGCAAGTGGTTGGATAATTCTCTAGCAAAAAGTGTTTTTAAAGGGAAGACGGCAACACAGAATGTTAAATCGTTTTCTGATAAAGCTAAAAAATTGTGAAAGAAATCAAGGACAATACTAATGAAAAAGAACTGGTGGAGTATCCTCCACATATGTTGATTGCAGCTAATTCAGTGTACCGAATCACACAAACGATCTTGCTTAGGCTCCAAAGCAACATAGAACCGATTACCAAAAAACAATTGTTTGCCCATCTAAATGGCATGATTAGGGACATACTCTCTGCTTGCTTCACCAACATACCCTGAGCAATAACAATGAGATGCCATGAAAGTGTGATAGAGAAAAGATAGGCAATTGTGAAGGTTGAAGCAAAGCTTCTTGGTAAGACTATAATGATAATAGAACGACTAGAGGCACTTGAAGTACCAAAATTGGATGATCAGAAGATGGCATATATCGATGAGTGACGGCGTTATCTGAGGCATTGTATTCCTTAAGGTAGTTTCTCTAGCTTCACTGTTGTGTGTGTTTATAGACGCGTAACCAAGTTACATACTACACATAATTTGCATTTTGCCGCTAATATGTCCATTTTTTTTGCTTGCTAATTGTTTCTTTTGCACCTCTTGGTGCAGGGCAAAGTATTGAACAGCCACACAGATTGTTCAGCATAGCATCTTAAGGATGATCTTTCACCAAAATTTGAGTATTGTATATGTCTTTTTTCAGTTTGTTTCTCTCAAGTCTTGTGTATGAATTTCAAATGTGCTTCATGTAACTCTGGATATTTAGTATGTTTGCTAAATCTATATCCAATTCGATACCGGTTTGTAAAAACTGAAATGTGAAATAGAATGATTTAGTTTTCTGTTACACAAGAAAGCATACATGACACCACTTGTTGCTGATGAGCCTTTGCCTATACCAATTCCAGTAGCTACTTAAGGAACAGTTCAATACAAGATTAGAAGTTTTTTAATCTTTTGATTTCCCAAGTTGTAGATCATATAATTTTTTTTAGGTTTCAATGGTCAGTTATTGTTGAATTCGGGAGAGTTATTTTTTAATGGATATTATTTTTGAAGAAGAACAATATGAAGATAGAATTCGATAGATGTATACATGAGTTTTTAAATGTATGTTTAATTTTGTGCATACTTTTTCAAAATCAATGACCAAAAATGAAATTTCAACTATATTAAAACCAACCTTGAGTTATAAAGTGCAAGGCACACAAAAGCAACATAATCGAGCACAAAAGAAAAAATGCAAAAACACACACCGCTTTTAGTACACAAGCGTAATTTCTTATATAAAATGTAATATATTTCTATTAGGTTTTTAGCATCATTTACCTAAAATTTAGACAAAAATAATGTCTCTCTAAGAATCAATGTACAACTAACCACAAACAAGATAAATAGAATGAACAAATAAGAAAAAGTGTTGAGGTCAAATTTAATAAAAACGCAATAACCATTTTATTGAACACACTACATACTCATCTTCTAAGCATCATATTGTGTCCTTAAATCCGCAAGTTCATTCATCATGTGTTGCATTTAACATCAAATATGATCAAAGTTTGCTAGTTTCATCTTCCCATTCGACTTATCAGACTAGTGACCCTAATTTTTAACTAGCGTGTTGCCTAGGGGCGTATCCGGTCAAAGTCTTTTCTAACACCGATATACCGTATTAAAGAATGTTATATTATGATAACTATGATAGGATTATATAGACCATGTTTGGGATTGTTATTTTAGTTGAAAATGAATTTTGACAAAAAAAACATATTAACTTATAACTTTTAAAAAGTAGTTTTGAAAAAGTGTTTGCATTAACTTATAACTAAAAAAGCTGTAAAATTACCAAAACGGATATACTTTTAAAAATTAAGGGGAGTAAATAAGAGACAGGAGATAGGTATAATAGAAAATTGGACTAAAGTTAGTTTTTAAAAGTTAGTAACTAAACCATACTTACTTTTCAAAACCTCTTGTTTATTATATATGAAAACTCAATTAAAAAAGTTCTTTTGGAATTACTAAACACAATCTTTTTAACTTATTAATTTCTTAAAAAGTAAAATCAAAATAAGCAATCCACAACATGCACATAACTGTTGTTAAGGGGGTGGTTTCTCGAAAAACCAGTAATTATGTGAGAATCAAAGAAAACCACAAAAACGGACAACACAATTCATAAATTTTATGTTATTTTAATGGTTAAAAGATTATTTAAGTATTTTTTTACATATATATTAAACATAAATATGAGAATGAAGAGTTTTACATACACACAACACTATGTAGAATGAAAAATAGTTACGTATACGTAACCTATATGTGATGTATATGTAAAACCATGTTACGATTTCCATTCGATCCATACCTTTGTCTATATATAAACACACACAAATATAAAAGATAGAAATAAAATTTATAAGTTGTGTGATCGGTTTCATTGGTTTTCTATAGCTTTTATATAACTTTGTGGTTTTCTATAGCTTTTAGATAACTTTGTGGTTTTCCTACGATTCCCACTGTTATTCTTATTCCCACTGTTGTTCTTAAACTTTCTATTTCTTTAGCTCTAAATACATCCCTACAAATTAGATAAACACACAATGACTCACCTACACAAACACAACGTAATACTTGTTATGGGCTTGGCACAGGCCCAGGCCCATAATTTCGCAAGTAATATTGGTTATGGGCTCGTCTCTTATGCTCAAAAATCACAACCGAAGAAACAAGTTTGATCGTTCGTCTACAACGGCGCCCTACTGATCGCCGGCATCGTATCTCCGATCTTACCTTATCCACTTTGTCTCCGGTGAGCACACGTGCCCTTACATCTCATCTTCATCATTCGAATTCCATTCAATATACTATTTCACACACGCACACACACACACACACATATATATATATATATCCTCATGATAACGAAAACAAAATTAGGGTTTTAATATGTTTAGAACACGTGCTTCTGCAACGTCTGATTTCGATTTCATATCGATATGAGCTTGAAAGTTACCTTTTTGAACCTGATTTCAGTACTGCTGCTTTTACTGAGTGGTGCTCTTGAGTTTGTCACATGATAATGTTTACGATTTGTTCGTTTACGTATCTCGGACTCTGAACATTTTGTCATCAATGGTGTAGTTTTAGTTTTATTCACTAGGGGCAAGGAGATAAGTATATATAATGTATTGTGTACTGACTACTATTCTACCAAGCTTAGGGTCCTTTGGTCTTCCAAACTAGCCTCATACTGTCTATGTATTTTTTTGCTCCTATTGGTAGTGTGGCATCATGGAACATGCTTTGTTTGTTGAACATTATTGTTGTCATTTCATTTTGGTGAAAGGATCTGCTTCAGTTTCTGTAATACTTGTAGAGGCCCTAGTTTAGCAGCATTTAATGTATGATAGATTTAACTAGCAAATGATTGGTGCATGTAGAACTATAGAGGTGTGCCTGTTTTTATGAAATTTGTTCATGTGAACCTGCTATTTCGAAGCAAAAATACAAGATTTTGTCCTTTTTTTTCAAATTGCTTTGGTATGCTGAATTTTTATACTTGGAAGTATTAAGTTGTACATTTCTAATTCTAAAAACTTAAGAATCTAGAATTCTAGATTTTAACTTTTTATGTGTTTTAACAACTAATAATCTGTTTCCCAGTTTCCCTAAGTTGTACAATATGAAGATTGACTTTTCCAAGGAATTAGGGAATCACCATTTCATTTTGAGAAGGGTGATTCTATCGTAATGACCAAAGTGACTGTCGTCCACTATGCGTAACATACTAACATTATTTTCCCTTCCACTTTTTCAGTAGACTACGGTCCTCAGCAGTGAAAACATGTATCAATTCATGTGCTCTTAGTGAGTAATGTTAACAGAAACTCTCTTGATGATAATTCTGGTAGTTGCCTTAGATTTTTTCTTTTGGGGGAAAAAATGTTTGTCTTCCTTCAGTTTGATGGGGTTTAGGAAGCAATGTCAGTATCATGTGAGAGATGTTATATTGTAGTCAACAAAAATGTTTTTTTATACAAATTGGGTAATGGATAGCATCATGGCAGCAAGGTTAAATTGTTGTGTGATTGATGGAGTAGACTTAGTAATAACATGTGATTTACACTACTCCGTTCTTAAAGTTACAGTTGATTTTTGTAGTAAAATGAGTGGTGACTTGAAGAACTAGCTACCAGGGGTTAACACATTGTACAATTAACGGGCATAGTATGATTTTTATGCTAAGTTTATGAGAAATATCACCAGCTATGAAGTTATTTCTTCATGAAAAGTTGAAAACAAAACAAAATAACATCACTTGTATCTCTAATCATGGAACAGAGATGGTAAAACATGACCAAATATGAAAACCAAATTAAAACTGCCCAAATAATACAACCATCAACCTAAGAGCTGGTTTTTACATTAAAAAATGTTCATTTTTATGTTAAGCTAAAGTCCAAAATCTAGATTCATCAAACAGATCCAAATTGAACAAGGCAATTTGATGAATAATGTGTGGTCAATGTTGGAAGCACAAACGTTCAAAGTTTAACCATGATTGAATTCAAGTTTGTAAAGAATTAATTCCTTCTAGTTTTCTACTCTTTTGTAGTGGTTGATGTTGGTTATATAGTTTGGCATTTTTGAGGAACACAATGGCAAACTATTCCGCAAAAGGAGCCCCTTCAAATGGATCTGTGTATGTTTCAAATTTGCCACCTGGAACAGATGAAGATATGTTAGCTGAATTCTTTGGCACGATTGGCTTGCTAAAGGTATGGGTTCTAAAAAGGTATTTCTTACCTGCATGTTTGTTTTTGTTATTAATTTATTGCATATTACTTTTATATTATATTTTGTTTTTATAATTAGAAGTTTATAACTTCCACTTTTTTTGGCAATGTAGAAAGATAAAAGAACAGGGACACCAAAGATATGGTTGTATCATGACAAAGTAACAAACGAGCCTAAAGGAGATGCTACAGTGACATATGAGGATCCATATGCTGCACAAGCTGCTGTGGAATGGTTTAACAAGAAGGAATTTCATGGGAATATCATTGAGGTTCTCATGGCAGAGTCAAAAAATTCATCTAATTTGGTGACACCATTTGTTGATTCAAATTTGGGCAATGGTGTGGGTTCTGATGAAAGTGGGGCCCGAGGTAGAGGTCGTGGCGATGCTTCTGGAAACATTCCACCAAAAGCATGGCAACAAGATGGTGACTGGATGTGTCCAAATACAAGGTCTGTGATATGACATTGGTGAGCAGCTCATTCTTGCTATTTTCAGTGTATATGTGTTTTGTATTTTATTGTGCAACAAGTTATGTATATTATTATCATGTTATGGTGATGTTATTGTTACAGTTGTACGAATGTAAACTTTGCATTCCGTGGTGTATGCAACCGTTGTGGAAGTGCTAGACCAGCTGGTGCATCTGGTGGTGGTGCAGGCGGTGGTGGGCGGGGTAGGGGTCGGGGTGGTGGTGCTGATTCAGGCGGCGGCCGAGGTGGGGTAGGTGGTCCTACGGGACTTTTTGGTCCTAATGATTGGTCGTGTCCAATGTGAGTACACAGGTTAAGCATTGTTTTTCAGTTACTTTACCACTACATAAACATAGTTATTTGACATTTATATAACTAATACTTAAACTGTTTCACTAGGTGTGGTAACATCAATTGGGCAAAACGACTAAAATGCAACATCTGCAACACTAATAAACCTGGTGTTAGTGAAGGCGGTGTGAGGTATTTCAACTGAACTAGTGAACTGAAACGTGATATTTCATGTTTCTAATTTTTATTGTTAAATGTTCTCTTTTATCATGTTTTGTTTTTGTTTTAGACTGAAAATATTGATCTATATGTGATTTTTGTATGCAGAGGAGGACGTGCAGGTGGGTACAAAGAACTAGATGAAGAAGAATTAGAGGAAACAAAGAGGCGTAGGCGGGAAGCTGAAGAAGTAAGATCATTTTTGTTATATTCCTCTTTTATTTTACTTGCAATTTAAGTTTCATAAGTTGTTTTTTTGCATGTGCGTGATATTTCCATGCGATTCAGGATGATGGTGAAATGTATGATGAATTTGGAAACTTGAAGAAGAAGTTTCGCGTGAAAGCACAACAAGCTGAAGTTGGTCAGGTTTTACCTGGAACCGGGCGTGCAGGCTGGGAGGTTGAGGAGCTTGGTGCTGCTTTATTTCATCGAATTGTTTTTCGAAGTTATTCATTTAGCATCTATTAAATGTAAATAAAGTAGTAATATCTTTTTGCCTTCTGTTTGCAGGGATGAGTGAGAGAGATAAGAGAGATAGAAGCAGAGACAGAAGGGAGGAAAGAGAAACCAGCAAGAATAGGAGGAGGAGCAGAAGTCGCGAGAGGGACAGGGGTCGGGAAAGAGAGCGGGATTGGGATTATAGTTACGATAGGGACCGAGAATATGGTCGGGACCGAGACCGGGACCGCCACAGGTATCATCATTAATCAGCTATTAGTCTTTAAAACGTGTTATATCTAAGATTTTTGGGACTGGTTACTTTTGGGTTTATCATTTGCTTTGTCAAGTGTTTGTATCCCATCTTGTTTGTTTTTTTGCAAACAATCATAGACTTGAATTATTTTGGTTTTAGATGCCTTTTTGGAGGTGCTCTTAACCTAATGAAGTACCCATCTTATATTATTAACATATAAATAGTAGCGCAGCCCTTACTAAATTTAATATATACACTATCTTTATTATATACTTATTATTATATAATTAATAAAACAAATATGCCTAGTAAATTCTCACCCTACAGTGGGTCTGGAAAGGAAAACGAACTTTTTTTTAGTTTTTTTAACAGAAACATACAAGAAAACTTAGGTTTTATACTAAAATCTGTTCATAGCAAAATAATAAATAAGTAATAAGACCTCTCTAAGGGGTTGAGCATCTGAATTAGCCTCTTAATGGTTTAGATGTCGGAATAATTTAACATTAAATAGTTTAGACTGTTTGTTTCGCGAGTAAATATTTAAATGGTTCAGACATTTGTTCTTGAATGATTAAGCATTATATTAATGTTAAATGGTTAAGATATCTAATGTTGAATGATTAAGACTTTTTATTTGAATTGGCCAAAAATTTGCTCTTTAATAGTTAAATGATATACTAGATTTTAATGGTTCAGACTTCTTAATGATTTAGCATTTAATGGTTCAAACCTATTATTGGTTCAACATTTAATTATTCAAAAATTGTCAAACAACCCCTAAGACTAAAACAACTATGTTAAAGATACGCCTAACTTAAAAATCACACATACGGCTAAAAACACACTTAAGGCTAATAACACGCTTGTGTCTATGGCTGCAGGCGAACCCAAAAAGTAGCTAACGTCACTTATAACTATAGGTAACCCAAGTGGAAGACCAACCAAAATGCATCGCCCCAGTCAGTCAATACTAATCTATACGCTCTTTTAAAAATTGCTAGCCTTTATTTGGTTTTTTCAAAATTTCTACTTTCGATTATGTTACTGTAAAGGTGCAAGTTCATCAAATCTTATTAGATTGGCTCGTCCCATGTTAGTTTTGATCTCTCTGTTCTTCTCCACGGTGAGGGTTTTATGCATATCCTTTGCATATATGCTCGAAACATTTCAATCTTTATTTGCTTATCTTATTTGGAACGAGTGTTACCCCTTAGCTATCTATGAAAACTTCATTTCTTACTCCGTTTAATTTTACGCATCCATACATTCATTTTTACATCCTCATCTCTGTTGCGTTTAACTTTTGCAATCAAGTCTTCTTGATTGGCTAGTAATTGGCTGGTTGAACCATAGCCTTGAAGAATTTTTTTTTTAGTATTATATAACTAACATGTTCAAATCTTTGTGTAGATATTGTTTGATAGCAAATACGTTGATATATAATCTAGTATTATATATTAATCTTCTTACAATAACATGTTCACGCCATTGTTTTGCAACAAATTGCAAATAATACCTGTTATAAACATACTCCCTAGAGTATACGTAGTGGACAATGAGAGAGCACTAAGAATGATGACATGAACATAAGTGAGACTTCAAATGTCATTATATGATAGTTAAAAAGGACTTCAAACTATGAAATATTAAGCCTACAGACTCCAAACATAACATTGCCTACATTATTCTATCAATAGTGTTTTAAACACCAATCAATCATTACATCTTATTTAAATGGGCTTTAGTAATGGTTTTGTTTACATGGCACTTAAGTGGTATTATAACAAAACAATCACTACACATGATTTTATATTTTTGTTACACATTATGTAGTGAAATCTTTATTAATTGTAGGTTTTGTTTAATCTAGGAAGCTTTCGAAATTTATTTTAAAAAGAATTTCAATGTTTTGCATTCATTGTATGTGGTTGGTGTCGACTGTTGAGACTCCTCAAGTCTCATGTACACATCACATTGTTGGTCGGCTTGTAATGGTACTACTATGACATTACTTTGTCTCAAGGAAATGCTACAATGTTAGGAGGGATTTTTTTCTAGGAAAACCCTAAATAAATTCTAAAAAAATAATCATGTTTTATCTGATGACTAACGACTTATAAAATACATAGCACCATGTCGGACGCAAAAAGATGGATGCTCTTTCTCTCCCTCCTCGCTTGTTCACGTAAGACTTATTGGCGGCCCATCTCATTCACTTATATTTTGAATTTAAAATAAAATAATAATTAAATTGAATTATTTAAATTATATAAAATAAGTATAATATTTTCTCTCTCACCAAAATTTAATCTAATGGATCCATCAATTTCACTATTTTCTTTTTAATTCAGCACAATCAAGCCATCAAAATCTGTCTTTGAAAATGACATGATGTTTGATTTGAAAAATTCTTATAAATAAACTATGACGATTAATCATACTAAAAAATAAAATAAAAATGTTTTTTTCGATGAAGAACTTAAAGTCTGTTTGTATATAATTTGAATTTTTTGGTCATTATCATTGGAACACTTTTTCTAATAACGCACCAGTACTTGTTTATGAGCGTGATCATATCGGTTACAAAATCATATTGAATTTAAATCAAATTATGTAGGCATTATTACATAACACAATTGAAGATGGTTGAATTTATTGACTTCATTCTCTTTTCTTGGATGATTTCTAATAAAGTGACGGAACTAAAATTGAATACAAACATACAATAATTATGGTGTGACATACAATATCTTTAATTGAATAATTGGTTCTATTGTTTAGAAAAAGAGTTAGATTTTAAATCAATTTTACATTGAAAGAATATGCACAAAAAACGTATATAATTGTTTTTAGGTTCTGTTTTGTTGATGATTGGTTTAGGTCCCGGTTGGTAACTAATTTAGAAAATATTTCTGCATTATTGAACCAATCATTTAACATTTCAAATGATACAAATAACATATACGTCTATGTGTGCGTATATGTATTGATTTAACATAAATTTGAATACTGCTTGTTAGGGTAAGAAATTGTGACTTTGTAGGGATCATAGGGGGTGCTACTAATCTACGACATAGTGGGGTGACACATACTTTAATATTTTCTATCAGAAGATGAAAATAAATTTAAGAGGATAAATTGACTAAGAAAATAAAAACTTAATGATAAATTTGATTTGTCAAAAGATTACTATTCGAGCAATAGTTAATGACACAAGTAATATCTTAGATAGCTTAGCGACTGTTCCGTTTTTATAGAATGTATACTCAAGTTAAAAGATACAGACTTATACTTTTATAATATAATCATATCTATTGAGTAGTAGTGAAATAAAGTCATTTCTTACTTTGTGTATTAGTTATAAAATACAGGGACTAATTTTGTATATATTGCATAGTTTAGTCTAAAATTGAACTTAGGTTGTCAATGGTCAGTTAGCACCTATATAATCAGGGAATGAAGAAGTTAGATTCAAAGAGTGAGATACAATTCGTTTTTCCTTTTGAGTTGTCTTGTGTAATTGATAATCGGTGAAGCAATTGAAGTTCTTGATGTTCAATTCGGTTTTGTGATCTTAACAATTGATTAGAGTATTAGTCCGATACAACAAGTGGTATCAGAGTTGTATCAAAGTCACGTTCGGAAGAGGGAATCAATCTGATAAGATCAAAGGGGATTATCGATCAAGATGGTGTCGGAAAGATTCTAGTTGGAGAAGTTCGACGGCAAGAATGATTTCAGGCTATGGCGAGTGAAAATGCATGCGTTGTTGGTTCATCAAGGAGTAGTAGATGCACTTGCAGGTGAAGCACGGTTACCGGCGACTCTGACCGACAAAGAAAAGAAGGACGTGATGGAGAAGGCACATAGTGTGATCATCCTAAGTCTTGGAGATCGAGTGCTGAGAGAGGTTTCCAAAGAGACGACTGTTGCGGGAATTTGGGCAAAATTGGAGAGTTTATACATGACTAAGTCTCTCACAAACCGCTTATACCTCAAGAAGAGACTTTACACTTTCAAAATGGCAGCAGGGAAATCCATAGAAGATCATACCGACGAATTTAATAAATTGGTCTTGGATCTTGAAAATATAGACGTCACAATCGAAGATGAAGATCAGACAATAATCTTCTTGACATCTTTGCCACAAACGTTTGAACACTTTGTTGATACTTTAATGTACGAGAGAGATACTCTTTCCATGGAAGAGGTACTTGCTGCATTGAATTCCAAGTGCGTTGAATTCCAAGGAACTCAAGAAGAGATCAGACATTAAAGAAGAAACAAGTGATGGCCTGGTGGTGAGGGGTAGGGCTGAGCAAAGATCATTTAAATCTAGAGGGCAATCAAGATCCAAATCAAAGTTTAAAAGAAGATGTTATATATGCAATTCTGAAAAACACTTAAAAAGAGACTGCCCAGAGAAGAAGAAACAAAAGCATGAACCTAACAACAATGCTAGAACACCAGGTAATACCTCTCCTGAAACATCCAATGATGGGTATGAGAGTTCTGATGTGTTAGTAGTATCAAATAGTGATAACTATAATGAATGGATACTAGACTCAGGGTGTTCTTACCATATGACCCCTCATAAAGGCTTCTTTAGTGAATTAACCATAGAAGATCTAGGTGTGATGTAATTGGGAGATGACAAACCTTGTAGGGTTAAAGGTCATGGGGCTGTAAACCTAAAATTGTACAATGGGTCGGAGTTAAAGCTAGAGAATGTAAGATATATACCTGAGTTGACAAGAAATCTTATCTTATTAGGATTGTTTGAGAAAGCAGGATATTATGTGAATCTTAAAAATGGAAAAGCCTAAATAATCATGGAATCAAGAGTAATTCTGTCTGGAATTAGAAAACAAAACAACATTTATGTGTTAGAAGGGGGTGTGTGCCTAAATGAAGTGTCTTCAATAGAAAATAAGCAGTCTAAGTTGACAGACTTATGGCACAGAAGGTTGGGTCATATTAGCGATAGAGGTCTTATGGAGTTGAAGAAACAAAAGTTAATACATGGTGTTACAAGTTCTAGGGTTGGTTTTTGTGATCATTGTATTTTGGAAAGGCTCACAGAGTTAAGTTTGGTAAAGGGATGCATCACACAAAAGATATTCTTGAATATGTACATTCAGACCTATGGGGGCCAGCTAGAACTTTGTCTCTAGGTGGAGCAAGCTACTATTTGTCTATAGTGAATGATTACTCTAGGAGAGTTTGGGTTTTTCTCTTAAAGCATAAGAATGATGCTTTTGGAAAAATCAAGGAATGGAAGGTGTTGGTGGAAATCAAACTGGAAAGAAAGTGAAGAAACTCAGGACTGACAATGGTCTTGAGTTTTGCAACAATCAATTCATTTAGTATTGTAAGGCTCAAGGTATATCAAGACACTTAACTGTACCAGGTACCCCACAGTAGAATGGTTTAGTTGAACGAATGAATAGAACACTCATGGATAAAGTGAGGTGTATGTTGTCAGATTCAGGGTTGCCAAAGACTTTTTGTGGAGAATCTGTGAGTACAGCAGCTTACATAGTAAATAGGTCCCCCTCATCAACAAATGATATGAAAACACCAATGGAATTGTGGTCAGGGACTCGAACTGATTACTCTAATATGAGGGTGTTTGGGTCATTGGTGTAACATCTCGTTTTTTTTGTTAACTAAAAGTTAACTTCGTTTATTCTTATAGGGTTAATTGTTGTCATTTATAAAACTTATGAACTATGCATGCTTATTTCTTTATTTTCTTTAATTTTTATTATACAAAAGTGATAATAAAGCTAAAAATTATAGTAATATAATAATAATAATAATAATAATAATAATAATATTAATAATAATATTAATAATAATATTAATAATAATATTAATAATTAAAAGAAACTTAATGATCTTAAATTAGAACTAATTAAAGTTAGGGGGGTTGGTTTTGCCATTTTGGAAACTTTAAATGAATGTTTTGCATGAAATGATAAACAGAACAAACTGCAGGGACCAGGTTTGTAAATAATTAAAACCCAAACCACCTTCCCCCTCTCTCTCACGCTTTTCCGGCCGCCGGCTGGCACAGCTCCGGCGCGGCGCCGGTGAACTCCAATACGCGAGTTTACTTCACGTTTTCGACCTAATTTAATGCCAAATGACTCGGGAAAACATTTCAAACTTGAACTCACGTTCTATTGGACCATAAACACTTGGATTTAATGGAATTTAATCGAAATCAATGTTTCGATCGGTTTAAGACCGATCAACGCCTACCTTAAGTCGAACAACCAAATTAAACGTACAACAACGTTCGGTTAATGATTACCAAGCTTAATGCTTGGTTTAATTCGAGTTAATCATCCATTAACACACCTAACCATAACCGCGGC